>JAFBJT010108573.1:95358-111930 GCA_016785325.1 Chascanopsetta lugubris
TCATCATCAATATCATCATCATCATCATCATCATCACCATCATCATCATCACCATCATCATCAATATCATCATCATCATCATCATCATCATCACCATCCCCACCATCGTCATCATCTTCACCATCATCATCATCATCACCATCATCATCAATATCATCATCATCATCATCATCATCATCACCATCATCATCAATATCATCATCATCATCATCATCACCATCCCCACCATCGTCATCATCTTCACCATCATCATCATCATCGTCATCATCTTCGCCATCATCATCATCATCATCATCATCATCATCATCATCACCATCATCATCATCACCATCATCATCAGCTGAACCCCTCTTTGCGCTCAGAGAGCTCAGGTCCCTCTGCTGTGGGATCAGTTAGAGTCGGTGTGGGAGGAAGTGAGCGGAATGTTTTGCTGAGTCATGAATCTGCTGATTGACAACAGTGACAGGGCATAAATACATATCTGTATATACTGTTCTACTCAATGACGTACAAAGATACAGATGTGTGTGTGTGTAGCTCAGAGGAGGAGGAGGAGCTGTCCATGGTGCTGAAACACATGATGACTCACATTCCAACTTTTTCAACTTATCTTAACTTATTATTATTGTCACAAAGCATCTCTGTTGTCATAGATCTGATCAGTGATCAGTTGCCGTAAATGTTATAATCACATTGATCAGTGTCTGAGTGGTCGCCATCGGTTTTCGTTGCTTGAAATGGTCTCCAATGGAAAACACGGTATATAAAAAAAAGTTTGTATACATGTTAATGGAGCGTGTACTTCCGGTTCCACGTAGGACTCATACACACCTGAAGTCACTGTACGGGTGGATGATCCAGTTCCCCGCCGACTTGACGCGCTCCTGCTCCTTCTCCACCGCCTTCTGGCTGCCGAACATGCGCAGGGAGAACTTGTTGACCCCGGGCTGGAGCATGGAGCTGAACTGCCGCTGCATGTACGTCTGGTTCCCCCTGGAGTCCCCATCGTCCGGCACGATCTGGGAGCCGTCCTCGGCTTTGGAGAAGGTCACCGAGCTCCTGGACTGCTGACCCGAGGTCGGCGCTCTGCCGGCCGGGGCGTTGAAGAAGGAAACTCTGGAGTCCTTCTTCTCCATGGCAGCCCCGCTCCTGACCTCGGGCCCCTGACAAGTGACGGGGCCATCCATGCTGTCAGCCCCGTGACCCTCCCCGGCTTCCCCGGACGCTCCTACTCCTCCATCCGCCTGCTGCTTCTCCTGCCGGGAGATGAGGGAGGAGAGGCTCCCTGAGCTGGTCGGGTCCCTTCTACAGTCTCCGTTTTTGTTGCATATCATTCCGAAGGCTTCCTCTGACTCTGTGTCCCCTGCGCTCCTGCGCTCTGACTCTGTGCGCCCTCCGCCTCCTCCCCCTCCCCCTGCTCCCCCTGCTCCCCCTCCTCCCCCTCCTCCTCCTCCTCCAGCATCCCCGCGGCGCGTCAGAGCAGGCGAGGCTGCACACAGAGGCGCCGGGTCTCCGGTGCGCAGCAGCCACGGCTCGGTGTTGTTGGAGTTTTTGCGCGTGGACGCGGCGGCTCCGCCTCCCACTGACACTCTCTTCATCTTGGCCCCACCGAGGATCCCATGACGGTCCGAGGGTCCAAGTGGAGGAGGCACCGGAAGGAGCATCTGCTGGAATTGGGGCTCCTCCTCACCGTCCTCAGCCTCCTCCATCACCGGGAGTCAGACAAAGACGGGCGCGCGCACACGCACACGCGCACACACATACACACACTCACTCACACACTCACAGGTGAGGCTGGGCGGTGGTGGTGATGGAGTTCAAAGGAGCAGCAGCTCCATTCACATCACTCCAGGATAACAACACGTTGCCATGGCAACCACCTGGCTTCTTTTATTTCATGCCCAGTGTGTGTGTGTGTGTGTGTGTGTGTGTGATGTTTTGGGCTCCATCTACAAGAAAATCATATCACATTTTAAATAAAATTCGGAATAATTATAGTAATAATTAATAATTACTCATATTTTTACAGTATAAATAAAAACTATAAATGGCTCAAATAAGCATCTGTGATAAACATCTGGACAAAGGTGACAAGTGAAGGTCACCACAAACCACACCCCCTGCCTCCGGTGACGTAAGCGACAGTCATGACATCATTATCGAACTAATTAAACTTATGAGCAACACTATCATGTCCAGTATAATGAAGTTAATGTATCTATTGACTATAAATAGACTGTTTCTACATCTGCCTGTTGCTCTGTGATAATCTGTGCAGTCAGGCCCCCTGATCTTGGTAAAAGGGCGACACCCTGTGGACAAATGAACATATTGCACAGTCGCCAGTGTATTGTACAGCAGGTGCTGTAGCCACACTCAGGCTCCACGTGAAAACAAAGTCAGCCTTGTGTTTCCTGCAGAACCGATTAAAATGTGTAACATTGTTTATAATCATGTATTGGACCTTGTTCTTTTCCTTAAAGTCCAGTATGTACAGTGTGTCGCTGTATCTCACTGGACTTTAACACATTCCAGTGGAGCAATCAGGAAGGCTTTTGTAAACTAAAACAAATAAATCTGTGTATCGCCAAAGTACACACACACAACACACAGTGTGAAGATAAAGTGTCTGGCACAGGATTTGTGAAACATTAGTTTTTATTGAAAAATACCAGCTCTTCTCTTTTCTAGGTTGAGCATGTTCTGGTGTTTTTCCACAGAGGTCGAAACCTCAGGAGGACAGCTATTCCATTTCCATCCTCCTCATGGTCCTGGTGATGTCAGCACTTTATCTCAGATTGCTGAGGATTAATTAGGATGCCAAAATAAATTATTATATCTATATAGTCCGAAATCACAAATCACAGTTTGTCTCACAGGGCTTCACATGGCGAGTAACATCCTCTGTCCTTAGAGCCTCGGCAAACCTCAGGTGTGAGGGACGTCCAAGAGATGTCATATGGAACAAGGAACAATATAACAGCATGAATGGAGACCAGTAAGTCCTTTTAAGGTCAAAGGTCACAACTCAACTCAATTTTTTCCATAACTTCCACAACATACTATACTTTGACACTTTTTTCATAATTTTGACACCTTACTATACCATTACATTTTTGACGCAGTACTCTGACACTTTTTCCATAAATTCAGCACCATACTGTGACACTTTTTTCATAATTTTGACTACCATTTTTTGGTAGTCAAAATACTGTCATTTTTGACACCTCTTCCATAAATTCAACACCATACTACACTATGAAATCTCGACACCCTTCTACACTGTGGCATTTCTTTTTATAATTTCGCCACCACACTATACTAACATTTTTTCCAAAAATTCGACACCATACTATGACTTTTTTCGTAATTTTTTACCCCATACCCCATTTTTTCCAAATGTTTGATACCATTCTAAGCTATGACACATTTTTTTCACATTTTCTACGGCATACTATAGTATGACTATTTTTTGGTTATCATACCATAGTATGACATTTTTCAAAATCTTCCATCCTCATTGAGGTCGTAGACTTCAAGTAGATTCGATGGAATATTGAAAATTTTTTACGTTTGTACATTGTAGTTCCTTGAAAAAAAAATACATCAAATACAATTAAAGAAGTCAATGGACAAGTTAAATCAAATACCTTTATTCAGTTTGTGCAAGTTGTACAGTAGATGTTGTTCCATGTCACTGGAATGTACAACAGTTTACACAATTCTGGCAAGGTGTAATTAGTGTAACTCTGAAATGGTAACATCCAATCACAACACTACTCGGGTTAAATGAATATATGGCTTTGAATTATCTACACAGTGACAGAGTGAACCGAGACAGTACTCTGACAGTCGCACAGAGTATTTTTTCTCAGATTATGTGGAGTGAAAAGGACTAAATCTGGTATTCTTTCTTTATCTGCAGTTTCTAAACATTAGTGTAAATCAAGTGTTTACGTTCCATTCAACTGAAGGAACACAACTTGCATCTCTTGCACTTGGTCCTCAAAAGTTTATTCATGGTGGATCTGACACATCAACAAAAATCAAAACAGACCTACATTTCAAAATATGTGAATTTTAAAAAGTAGTACATTTATGATTTAAAGAATAAAAACTCTAATATCTTATGGCAACAAAACCTAGAAAACATCTCAGTCATCTCTGCATTTTAATTCAAGCGTCACATTTTAAACCGCTACAGGGAGAAGAAAAATGCAAAAAGAAGAGAAAAGAGAAGCGATGCTTGTTAAGGCAAAGTATAAAACTCTGCAGAGAGGAGGTGGTGGTGGTGCAGGGACAGGTCAAAGGTCAAACTTCAGTCATTGCTGCAAGAATGGCAGGGATCGTATCACAGATCCTCAAGTGACCATCCAGATCGGAGCATTAAAAAAAAAGCAGAGACTGACGCCTGAACAGTCAGTGCAGGAAGCATCAGCATCAAGAACAAAGAACCAACAACTAAGCATTCCTCACATGACCCTTCTAATGATTGAACAACAAACACACACACTTGGCTAAGACAGCGTTTTTTTCTTTTTTTTTTATCTCATGCAATATTTGCCCCAGGGCCTTAAGCAGAAAATATCACACTATGTTCTCTGGTTGCACAATTGGAGAAGAATATAGAAGAAAAAATAAGCTAGAGGATAATCCTTCAGTTTTAAAACATCAACACCCGAGCACAAAAAGGTACTTATGATTGCAGGGTGCACAGTATAATGTGCCACACGACAGCCGAGTCATGGACTGACATCTGCTCGTCAACCTGAGGAGGAAGAAAAAGACATGAGTGAAATTCAGGCAAATTTGACTTAAATTACATTTTCATTTATTATTTTTATTCAGTTATTTCAGGTAAAACGTTTGTATTCTAGCAGGAATATTTCAAATGCCACTTCAAACTGCTGAATCAAATGAAAACAAAAACTTGACTCATCTCTTTTCATCCAAAAAAAACATCAGGTTTAAAAAGGACTATGTTATGACTGAATTGTAACAAAAATTACATATGAAAAGTGAATTTACTCAGAATACATCTCTATAGAAAAAAAATATATATATATATTTTTTTTTTTAAAGGACAATGCGCCTCTCTTGCATACTCACCTCTCAGCTTCTAGTTAGAATTCCTTTGCCTAACGTTCTTGTCTTTGTGGTTGGCATTAGAATTGCTCTTCCTGGAAAAAAACACATTTGAGAGGACATAAGTTCTATAGCGGAAGATAAAAAGGTGAAAATCTTTTAATTAGCGTTGCACCTGTACTTACAGAGGAGCGGATCCTGAATCATCGTCTGGAATCGATGAGCAAGAGGAGGAAAAGAGACAAGAGTGAGTTGACAGCAGGTTACACAGGTGTGGCTGGTGTGAGTAACACATGCCCCTCCCCCTCCCCGCAGAAATGAAATGAAGCAAATGTTATAAAATAACACCCTCTGCAACACGAGTCCCATGGGGTTGTGATCCAGTCAAACTTAAAGGTGCAGTGTGAGATTTTGTTCATTTTTGTCACGTCTGAAAATATTTTAAAAACAATTACATACTGAATTTATAATCACCTAAATGTTTTATTTTGTTTTCCATTACCCTAAAACGGGCCCATGAGTGTATATTTACATGAGGGGTTCTCTCTTTGAAGGCCGCCTTTTTACAGTAGTAAAAGTGGACGTACTAAACATCTTTTGAGTTTTAATGGCAACTGAAGTCTACCTTAGGTTCTCCTGCATGTTCAGAAAGGTGAGGTGATGGATACAATTTCACCTCTAGAGGTCACAGAATCTTACACACTGCACCTTTAACATAAACTGAAGCATACCCACCTGCCCAGTCTCGGACAGTGAATGAATCCCCAGATCGTTTATCGAGCACACAAATCACTGTGTGCTGAATGTCACTGTGCACTGTGGCTCTCTTCAATTGTTGTATACTGTCTATTGTCACCTCTTGGCATCACAGAGGCCCATGCACAACAAGCAAAGGACACCTGAGGAACACTGCAGTGGTCGTGTTTAGAGAGGATGTTTTCAAACTGGCAGAGTCGACACACAGTCTGTGTCAACAGAGCAACATATACGTAGTCATACGGTCAGGTCAAGTGGCCTAACCTCTGTGGTCCAATGGTGAAAGAGACAAATAAACTGGTCTGGAGAGGGGGGGGGGTACCTATTGTTTATCATGCATTAAGTACAAGATGCAGAGGGCATGCAGACACAACTGTGAAACCTCTCAATTATTATCTAAGAGTCCAGTCTCATGTCAAACGACTACACTGGTCCAAGTGCCTCAAATGACTCTTTCATTGGCTCAAACACGTTGATAGAAAGGATGATGTGAAAAGAAAAGGGTTATTTTGAATATATTGCTGGGCCAGTGAAAGAGTGACCAACATCTTTTGAGCAGAATCCTCTCATGACTTGGGTGAATTAAAGAAAAGCAGTTCATTCAGGCTTCCACAGCCCCTTTCTCCATGTGTCGTCATCTAAGCTCAACCACTTCAGTCTCACATGCAGCTTTGTTCACTTACCAAAATGCAAAATCAGCAGCGAACAGAGAAAAATGTAAATAATAAAAAAAATAATAAGTCTAAAACAGATCGCTTGGAACAGAATCAAAACGCCAATCACTGGTTTTAAAATGCAAATAATGAGAAAATCATAGACAATAAGGGATCATACTGAATTCACACCACTACAGTCCATACATCTCCACCTAAACAGCAATGCTTGGTTCTGATTTGTAACTGGAAAGCACATTTAAATATCTCAGCACAAGGTTCAGTGTACAGTTTGACGTGTTTTTGTCCAATTACCAATTAAAAGAACTTCTCTAGACTCGCGTACATTCTCTTAGTCACCAAAGGACAAAACTCAGTGATTTTTATTTCCCACCTAAACCTTTCTATTGTAAAATGGCCACAAAGTTTTGGAATTTGAAAAACCAACACAATTGAGCAAATAAAACACCCAAACCCTACAACGAATAAAGAGAGGACATGGCAACTTATCGTACTCTGTTGACATGTGCGTGTACGATTTAGGTGCATTTTTGTCACTTTTATCTACAGAAATAGAATTTAAAAATATGTATATATGTAGACATTTAAAAAAATATATAATCACCCCAATGTATGACTTGCTTTTTATATTGCCCTAAAATGAGCCCTTTATTTCCACCAGGAGCGGGACCACCCTATGGTGGCATCCACATTTTTACAGTAGCCCAGAGTGGACACACTAAAGATCTTTTGAGCTTCAACAATAGCTGAGTGCTACCACAAGTCCTCCTGCATGCTCAAATGGTGAGGGTGAGGTGAAGGATACAACTTCACCTCTAGAGGTCACCAAATCTTACACGTAACACCTTTAATCTTAAATTTAGAAGATTATAAAATAAAGCAGCTGAATTTACCTATTCATGTTGTGAAAGTAAATGTAAATAGGTTCCAGATTATAATCAGCCTATTTTTTCATAATCTTTATTTGTGCTGCCCCTGTTTCATCATAGCAATCTTACTGAAACAAATAGGAAGGCAGTGTATAAGCAAAGTGCTCATACAAGTGTGAACTTGGTCAGTTGACCACATAGAGAATGTTGTGCAATGGGCGGCATTCTTACCATCGGTGATCTCATCTGGCTTTCTCCTCTTCTCGTAGATGAAGATGATGGAGACCAGGATGATGACCTCGGCCACGATGCCCAGGAAGGGCCACAGAGCGGCCAGACGGCTGCGGACACGCAGGTGGATCTTGTCGCTGCCTGAACCCAGTTCGTTGGCTCCGGAGCAGACGTAGTCTCCGATGTCGCTGGCAATGCTCAGATCATTGATGGTCAGGGTGGTCGTCTCTGGGGTGCTCTTGATCAGGTATTTGTCACTAGTGCCGTTGAAGATGTACTGGGGGATGTATTAAAAAAAGTGAATGTTAGCGTTTTAATAACATCACCATGTTCAAAGCAGAAAAACTTGAAGGCAACGTACAGTTGGCTCGCCGTCGACCAATTTGCTCCATGTCCAGCCGGTGGGCAGGGGGTAACCGTGGCTGTCACACACCATCACAGCTTTGTCGTTCTCATTACCGTGCTCAGAGTGTTTGTGGGTTGTGATATGAGGAGTGGCTGGAACAAAAAGAGAAACACATTCACATTATAGAATATGAATACATTCTAGAGCCCTACATGTGTTTCCTGAAGCAACATACAAAACATGTGCATGTATTAGAGCATGAAACCAAGTAGTACACGTTTCATTTCTTTTTTTAAACCAAATTTCCAAGTCTTTGCTCTTTATACAGTCATATGAACTTTTAAAAGGTGCAGTGTATAAGATTTTGGGACATCTAGGGGTAAAGTTGCATGTTGTATCATCCCCTCACCCTTCCATGCATGCAGGAGAACCTAGGTAGACTTCAGTTGTCATTAAACTTTCAAAGATGTTTAGTATGTCCACTCGGGGGTATTGTGAAAACATGGCGGCCCCCATAGGGGTTAGTAAAAAGACAAGACATCCCATAATTCTTGCAGTAAATGGCAGCATCTCCTGATAGCTCTTACAATTAGGATCAGCGAACATTTCATGTATAAGTGATTCGATAAAAACGTTGAATATGAAATTCAAAAGGACAATAAATACATACTTTTGACTTCAATCGTCTGCTTCACCTCGGGCTCAGTCATGAAGACACATTCGTAAACACCAGCTGAATTGTAGGTAATCTTTTCCAAACTGTGGAAAGAGAATTAAAATTTTAAGAACCAAGACAAAAACAAACTCACAAAAGAAACACGCGTGTCTGAGCAGACCTCGCACCTCATAGAAAAAAAACAGTCTAATGGGGAAATTCACTTGCTGCAGCTCACAAGAACATATTAAACATAGTAAAGTGTTTAAGTGACCATGAAAAAAGGCAGAAGAAATGTGCAATAAGGATGTGCAATTTCAAAAGAAAGAAAACAAAAAAATGTGCAAAGAAAAACTAAATCAAATATTAACAATACAATATATATATATACAAAACAGAGCAGACTATGAAGTGCACACTAACACTTGCTGGAAACACTTGGATGATAGAGATAGTTTCCACTTTACTAAGTAGAAAATCGACATCAAAAGTCTGTTTATGCTCAGGGGCTGTGGGTAAAAATAAAGCTGCTTGACCAAGAAACGCGTAATTCAGATGTCCCCGCGTTATAACAGTCGTACTTTGTTTGGTGCCACTGTCCTGTTATCCAGCCTGTTCTCTCTCTAATGGAGAATTAAGGTCAGGGCAAGTGAGCGTGCTGCTAGGGGCGCTTATCCCTGTCGCGAAGACTACCGGCGACGCTGCACATCAACACGGTCCATCTCTCTCCTAATCGAGAGTAGTGGATGCCTGAATGCTGCCCCTATAGCTCTGCAACTGACGGAGGCAGAGAGGAAGAGAGGGGAGCGTGATGGGGGATGATGCAAAAGACAAAAATGCAAGGGTGAGGACATCGGAGGATGAAGATAGAAATGTACTTTAGTAAGAGACAAAAATGAAAAGCAGAGGAATCAGAAAAGGACAAAGGAAGATAATAAAAGCTGGAGGCTGGAAGATCAGAAATGATTGAATGATAAGAGCATATTTCAATTTGCAGGTACGTTTTTTTCATTTACAATCCATTCATTTACAGACTAGAAACATTATGCTCTACCAGAATATGGAAGACATTCTACAAAGTGGTAAAGGGACTTCAGGGTGGATATGAACATGTGACACACTTGAGTGAATGCAGCCACTTACGAGAGGGTGATGAACGGAGTGGCATCGGTGGACTTGGAGCTCTCGATGATTTTGCCGTTGTGTGTCCAGTGGGATCCTTTGATGGAAAGGCTGGACTCTGTCAGATTGCAGGTGAGGATGGCAGTGGT
Organism: Chascanopsetta lugubris; assembly: GCA_016785325.1. Classification (NCBI taxonomy): domain Eukaryota; kingdom Metazoa; phylum Chordata; class Actinopteri; order Pleuronectiformes; family Bothidae; genus Chascanopsetta; species Chascanopsetta lugubris. Next base: position 105,246 of record JAFBJT010108573.1, read on the forward strand.
CTGATTGCTGACCTCAGAGGGTTCGGTGATAATGTTTGGGGCTTGACATGGACAGAGGAAGAGGAACAGTAAATTACAATCCATCCTCGTGAAATAAGACATGACACAGTTAGTCAATCAATAACCTTGGATTATGGTTTTGAAATATTTCAAAAATATTGAAAGAACACTCAACAATTGTCTTCACAGAATAGACTAGTTTGTTAAAAATGAAAATACAATGTACAAAATATTCTATTGACAAACTTGAAGAAAATAAAATATGGATAAAGTTAAAGAGGTTAACATTTAATTCATTTTGATTAATTGTTTTACAGACATCCATGTCAACTGGAAGTAAAATGGCGTTAAGAAAAATGTAGGCAAATGTTGAGTGTTGAATGGTCAAGATTTTCTTTCAAGAAGTTTTAGCAGACATAACAAAACTGATCTAAAAAATACATATAAAAAAGCACAAGAACAAGTTCTGCACTATACCACACAGAACTTGAAATAAAGTGGGAGAAGCTCCCAGACATGAGATCGATTCCACAAAGAGCAGGTTGAAGGGAAGTATGGGAACTATACTGAAATCTACGTATTCCATCATCTATAGGAGGTCAGGAGAGAAAAAGATGGTTTTAAGTTTCATGCGGAAGAAGAAACAAGGAGGGAGGAGAAATCCTTGGCAGTTTTGCTGCAAGTCATGTGATGAGATGTTATGCTAAAGAAAATGACCATAACACAAAATATTGGGTGAGGAAAATGGCCCATGGCTGACAAACTTTATTAGTCGTCATCTTCTTTGTCAACAGTTGTGAGAGTTATGAGCCACAGGAATGGTCTAAAAGCTTTAATAGAGATATTGCCAGTTTTAGAATCAAATAAGGTGCAAAATGAATATATAATACTTAAAATCTGACACTTTTCTTAGAAATATGAATAATTGTATATTCATATTTGTCTGGGGGCAGCAGTGGCTCAGTGGTTAGAGCAGTCGGTTTTGGAATTAACGGTCACTGGTTCAAATGCCACTTGGACCCTGCTGCAGTGACACTGGCTCCAACATTGACACCCCCAATGGCCCTGTGTGTACTGGTAGAAATACCCCGTGACTCGTACTAGGTAAGCATTTGAAGATGACATGTAATAGTATTTCCCTCAGGAGCCATTTGCACTTTCCCAGCCTAATGGCCATCACCTAAATGTATGATTAGAGTGCCTATGCCTTTAACGAAAGCAAAAAAGGCATCAGATTTAAGACATGCCGTGTTTCAGGGAAGTGGGGGATTTAAGGGCGGCTCAGACACTTAGAACCAGGTTTATCGTTTACTACAGGACAACTTCAAAGCCTCAGGGGAGAGGGAGATTGGACACAGGGGGGGGGGCAAGATGGAGGGGACTGGATTGTGAAGTATGTCCAGGACTTCACTAATGAGGAGATAGAAGCTTAGAGACTATGACCAGCATCTCCTTGTGCTTCCTCTGCCACTCACGTTCGATCACAATAATGTTTGCCTGCGAGCGGATCCACTTGATTTTGGGCGTCTTCTTCAGTTCATTGCGGTCAGGGTCGTTGGAAGCACGGCACTCGTACATACCCGTGTCATCGAGGGTGAGGCTAGAGAGTTGGATGGTGCTCGTGCCGTGTTCTATATATGTGGCATTAATTTGGACATGGCCGTCCCGTGCCCCGTCAAACAGCTGCGTGAGGGTCTCGTTGGGCTCTTCGCCCACTATGAACCACCACTGCAGCTCGGGGATAGGGTTCCCTATCACCTCACAATGCAGCTCTGCGTTGTCATTTGTCAGCTTCATCTGAGACAGTGGAGACTTTATGAACCCGGCTGAGCATATAAAGATACAGTCCACCCAGCAGGCAGAGAGAAAAGATGTTGAATGTAAAGTAAAGCCCAGTGATATCATGGATTGGTGATGAAAGGCAGTGATGGAAGAAAGACAAGCAAAGAAGAAAAACAGAAAGAAAAAGAAAAGTTAATAACAGACAAATGAAATGAAAACATCAAAGTAAAGCACACAGAGACGTGTTCAGATCAGAGCAATAAACGTTTTCATCACTTCTAGAACTCTGAACTGATTGGACAAAAAGTAAAATGCAATGTGAGAGGTTATCGGGGATGACTGGAGTCTATTTGAGGGTTGAGATTAAAGTAATGCTCGGTTTTAAAAAAAATCTGGATAATCAATGTACAGCAGAGCTAAATCATTGCGTTTATATTGTTTAATCTTATATGAAGATGGTGGTCGTTTCCTTTTCGGAGAAGGTAGCTTGTGTTGTTGTGTGAATTAAACGGGTGTGTGCTGTGCAAAGGCTAACTACTTACTAATACATGTTTGGGATTGTTGAGTTTTAAGAATAAATCAAACAAAAACCATGAAGGATTTGTACATTCCACATGCAAGGGCATGCAATGAGTTGGTTTGGCTTTTTGTTTTTTGTCTCATTTAAACTAACAGTAGTTTAGTGTGTGAAGCCAGGCTAATGCACCATTCAGACCTGTTCCTCTGGACATTACACCACTAATTCAATGAAGGTCATGAACGTGAGACTGCATGCAAAACACTAAGGTCACCATTCATTGAGCAGCAAATGCAAATATTCACAATCAGCAGTTCAAAATGAACGCTGAAATGCATCTCAAGATTCACGATACATGGTTACAGCAGAGCTCTCCCCAGAAATTTGGAGTAGGATGGCGTTTGTTGGGGGCGGTGCGTGAACTGTACTGGTGAACTGTTGAGGGGGGGTGAACTGTACTGGTGATCTGTTGGGGGGGATTGGTACGATGGCGCGAAGACTGTGGTACATTGGCGCTGTATTCCATTCTCTGGGGAGAGCCCTGGTTTCAGGAGTGAAATCATGTGAAACCTTGGCTAGGATGTTCCATAAAATCGTGCAGGCAAATAAGAGCATTCAAGATGAAAAAATTGATTTGTACCAATTGGCTTTAGGTGAAGGATGTGTATTCTACAAAATGTAATTTTGGGGGGGGGATACTTAATAACCCTTAATAACCCCCCAAATCCTCAATGTAGATGTATTGGTAGTTGTGTAATTACCTGTATATCATGTTTTGTATATTGTGTTGCTTCGTATGAACAAAAACAACACTCCACAGAACACACTTTTATGACTATACAAAACATGGCCTCTCTAGAGAGGGCCCACTCCCGATGTCAATACAAGTCCTCATATAATAAGGCTCATTCTTGGTTAATATGAATTATTTTCCTGATACAAAAAACACACTTCTTCTACCCAAGTCTTACACCCTGTGCCTGTAATGCAAACTAAACCGTGTGTATTTTGTGTAATACTATATGCCCTTGATGTGGATTCGAGTTTTAGGTATAGTTGTCTTCACAATAGGTGGGTTTTCTTCATTCACAGTAGGTAAGTGCATTTGAGCAGTGACTCAGAGTGGTGGGTGGGGTATAGACCAGGTTGTTTAAGGGAAGAGAAACATTCTCACTACACATGATAAACGAAAGTCCCAAAATCAACTCCCGAAATAAATAAATAAATAAATAAAACAATCCACTTGTTTACATTTTTCTTATTGCGATATAAGCATGTTTACTTTGATGCTGTGGATGATACATTGGATAACACCTTCCGTCATAACTGTAGCAATTACAGAAACAAAAAACATGTATTAACAACAGCCACATAGTGACAACACAGGCCTGTTTGTGGTTGTGTAATGTGGCTTCCATGGAATTAACAAAGGTTACCTTCACAGCATGTGCTCTACAAAAGTTCAACATTAAATATAGTCCAGACTCCTGTGCGAGTCAGCTGTGATTAGATGCAAACAAGATGAATCTTGACAATGTAACTGACTTTCTGTAGCCCCATGTCCTATAACAAGAGAACAACTCACGTGTTCAAAGTCCTTGAACAGAGCAAATGTCAATGCGTTGCTGCCCTGCTCCTATGTACAGTAAACAACAGACCTCACAGTATGACATGCAAACACCTGGACATCAGCAATTATAAAGAGAAAGAATATTCAATATTTTCATAATGCAGGTATAGCATGTGATTTGCTCAACATAAAGGGAGATGCGTGTTCGCATGCCTTATCTTCTTTACACGTTTGATTGTGAATTCCACTTAAATAGCTGGTTGAAAATTAACAACAGTAGAAATCTACTCTTTCGAAAGAATGAAAGGACAAAAAGACAAACAGTGTGGTCACGTTCAGCCCTGACCTGACAATGTACAGTAATTTTCCCACTAACGAGGAAAAGCTAGTAAATTATGTCCTTTCCTTTACAAGACGGATGCCAACAGTTCCATGATCAAAGACTTTAAACACTGGTAAATGGATACATTGTTGTAAGAGGTCGTTTCAGCGGGGGTGTGGGATATGAGGCCAAAGATAAAATCGTGTTCATTCTTTTAACAATGTGCGAGTGAATGAGTGAATTATGTCAAAACCAAAACAAGATGGCTCACACAATCGCTTATGAACCTTGTGTTTGGTTCTACGACCCAGTAGAGATGAAACTGTCAGGAGTACATACATTATGATGGAACATTAATAGCAGTAGCAGGACAGCTGAGTGGACCTGCATCAGTAGAGGTGGCACTGACTGATGTGATTGAAATAAATCAACCATTGGTCTTAACATCTACCTATATGTCAGATTTAATCACTAGATGCCGATCATGCTCATTTGCATGGCGTATGACAAGTTGGTAACTAAATGAGGCTCAAAGCGACATGTGACAGGGAGATTTACCGAGCAAGGAAAGAGTTGTTTGTCATGAGCCGTCAGCTGATGGAGGGCAGGGACATTATGCCAAAGTGACAAAATACTAAAGGTGCTGGAGGGCAGGCAGCAAAGCACTTGGTCGGGACTTAACAGGTATCATTAAAGGGACATTACAGATCACAAGGAATCGGTATCGATTTGGATTCGTTTGACTTTTTTACTTTGCGTCTTTAATTTGTGGAGACATAATTACACATTATTTGTGAAATAATTGTCTTTTGCTTAAAACGCTATACAATATTGGACATACTATGAAAAAGTCATAAAGAAACGGGTGTTCAGAAGTTCAGTTAAACACTTCTAACATTCCGGTGTTTTTGCCCTGCAGTAAAGTTGTGTTTGCCTTGGATTATTTCTTGTGTACAAGAGGAAGTCTAAAATATTGTCATTCTAACAGCTTGTGTTGGATGTTGTGCAAATTTAAGCAAAGTAAATAGTTTAGGCCTAATGGAAATGGTGTACATGTACTTGCTCTAGTGGTTTCTATTTCTTTATATTGTTTTGCCGCTGATTTGAAGTAAACAAGACTGATTTGTCTTTGGATACCGTTTTTACATTAACAATCATGAATAAGCAACAATATATAACCTATTAGCGACAACTACCAACTGCGGTGTAAGACATTTTTTAAGAACAGAAAAATATATCAGAAAAATTATAATAATCATTGATAACACTGCACAGACTATGACCTGATTTGTCTAATGTGATCATTTAACGGTGGTGGATCTGCACAGACTCGTCAAGTATATTAGACGGGAGTTAACAACCCTACTGTTGCTTTGACAATAGGCTTTTATCATCAAAAAGATCATTTAAGTGAGAGAAGGTTAAGCTGCTCAAGTCTCAATTAGCATCAGGACACAAAACTGGTGAACAGAAAACTGGTTTATCCTGCTTTTTTCCATAGGGAATGATCTACTTACCAACCTGCCTTCTGTCTGTATGCTTTGAAACCTACCTTTCATGTCAGAATTGAGCTATGAATAAAGTGGAATTCTAAGAAAATCTAACTTTAAACCTGATCTGCCCCAGAGCTGGATTCACAGGAGGTGGAAAGAACTCAGTGGTATGAATCACATGACATCCATAAATGTTCAGACTGTTAGTCTCTACTCTACAAAAATTGAAATGACCCTTCTTAGCTCATGATAAATTGTCAGTACATGTCATTATCTACCTCTCATAACTTTGTTGGAGATACGAAACAATAAAATGATAATGGCCCTTTGTATCAGTGAGTCTATGTATGAGTAACTAACTGAGACTGGGCAGTGGGGATCTTACAAAAACATGTTTCATGAAACAGATTCAACATTGTGATACATTGAAAATACATAGATTTGAACACAACGTGTAAATTCTGTATAATGAGCCATTGATATATATTATTCAGAACTAAAATCTCAATTGAGTACTCATTCTAATGGCTGAGACTACTAGTAAATATGGCCACTGGTTTTATTTAAAGGTGCAGTGTGTAAGATTTGTCATTTGTCACTTCTGAAAATATTACAAAACAATTATAGTAACATTTTCATCAATTTATAAATCACCTAAATGTTTTTTACCCTTAAATGAGCTCATTAATGTATATGTACATGGGGATTGGGTCCTCTCTATCGAGGCCGCAATGTTTTTACAGTAGTAAAAGTGGACGAATTAAACATCTTTTGAGTTTTAATGACAACTGATGTCTACCATATGTTCCCCTGCATGCTCAGAAGGGTGAGGTGATGGAAACAACATGTAACTTCACCTCTAGATGTCTCCAAATTGGACACACTGCACCTTTAAACACAATTCAAAGTGAAGGTAGACATACATGGTTTTTTCAGGGCTGATATCAGGGTCTACGTACAATAAATTAGTGACTGCAAAGGGGGGGGGGGGGGGGGGGGGG
>JAFBJT010108574.1:6413-15138 GCA_016785325.1 Chascanopsetta lugubris
GCTGGTGGAGAGGCAGAGGAGGCTGGAGAACGCCAACCGCTCGCTGCTGCTGCGCATCCAGGTGAGGAGGCGGGGGCGGGGCTTCACCCATGGACGCCATCTTGAGTCGGACTGTGAATAACGAAGGTGTTTCGCTGGCAGGAGCTGGAGCTTCAGGCTCGTCTCCACGGTCTGGCTTCCTCCTCCCCCTCTTCACCTCCCCCCACCTCCTCCTCCTCCTCCTCCCTGCTCTCCCCTGCTCTGCCTCACCCCTTCCCCCCCTCCTCCTCCTCCTCCTCCTCCTCCTGCCTGGTGACCCCCTCTTTGGATCTGGACGCCCTGAGCTTCGTGGAGCTGGACGAGCCTCAGGGGGCGTCGGCCGTCTTCTCCTCCGACCTGATGGCGGACGTGGGCCTGACGGAGCTCCACGGCCTGGGGGACATCCTGATGGAGGAGGGGGGAGGAGCCGTGATGTCCGACCCCCTGCTGTCCTGCGGAGCCTCGAAGACCAGCAGCAGGAGCAGCAGCTTCAGCATGGACGAGGACCTCTGATGACATCACCCTGCACGCAGGGATCTGATTGGCCAGAGCTGGAGGCGGGACTCCAACCAGCTGAGAGTTTCTTTGTTTTTATCTTTTGATCGAAATATTTTTGATCAGTGACATCATCACAATGAACTAGTGATGTCATGATGTCATATGTCACCATGGTAACCACTGTCAGTCCTCCAGTTTCAATGTGGTAACTATGAGCCTGTAACCACGGTAACTGCTTTTTACAGCCACGTGTCTCCATGGTGACGGTGTATGTGTGAGTGTATCGGTGTCGCCATGGTAACACAGGCGCGTCTCAGTTCACCCATGATAACGGAACCTCCCCCAGTGTCGCCCAGATAACTACATGGCAACTGCTGTCTTCCAGCTTGTAAGCCCCGCCCCCTTTTAAAATGTAACCATGGCAACAGCCTCACTCTTGTTCCTGATTGGTCAGTAGAGCAGGTGCTCACTCATAACTGAATGTTAACTGATCGATCATTTCTGATCAATTCAGTGAAAATTTAAAAGAGTTTTAAAGAAAAATAATTTTCTGTTAAAAAAGATGATAAAGAGAGAAGTTCAAATATCGAAATGAAAAAGATTTTCATTCAAAAACAATCACCAGTTTTGGTGGGATGAGTGTAAAGCTGTGACGCACCTGGAAGACAAATAACAAACATCAAAATTCAAATTTCATGTTTGATCAACTTTAAAAGTCAAATTTAAAAAATCATATTTTTCCCTTTTTTACAAATAGAAATTAAATTTTTTTCTAGCCGAGCTGTATGTGAAGTCTTCCACATTGCTAATGTTAGCATTAGCAGCTACGTACTCACCAGCTTCTGTAGTTAGCATGCTAATTGGCTAACGTGAGCCAAGCTGCTGCTCAGAGGACGTGTCATGGCTCGTATAGGTTTAGCTGGAGCTAACGACTAATGCTAACAATAACTATGTCCAGACATCAATGATGTAAATAAGAGAGAATCTAAAACAAACCACTGTGCTGGAAACAGGAAATGATTGCTGGATGTTTTGGAGGGAAATGATGTGATTGGTCAGTTTCAGTTTCACCGTCTCGGCCTGCTGCTTCACTTTATTCACACGTTCATCAGTTATGATACAAAATCTAAATGTTACAGTCATCAGAGATCCAGCCGTGAGCTTGACCGTGACGTGACTCAGTCACCGTAGCAACCGCAGCCTCGTCCGATTCGCCGCTCAGCCACGAAGAAGGGATTCATTTATTTTACCTGTATTTTTTTATGTGTTCGTGTTTACGTCTGTAGTCTCAGTTTTTATAGATCAAACTTTTATATAGAAATAAATTCATTACGAATCAATGTGTGTGTGTGTGTGTGTTTTATATCAGACAGCAGTTCAACAGTTTAAACACCAGGGGGCAGTGATTCATTTTAAATACTTGTCATGAATCTGTTTACTTCATGTTTCTCAGCTCAGGGCATCACACTGTCTGTGATACTGGATCTGTGTGTGTGTGTGTGTGTGTGTGTCTCTTTGATGTTGCCCGTCCTGGGGGTCAGAGGTCACATGGCGTTGTCATTTCAGTGATTTCCTGCTTCCTGTTTGGATGTCCTGGCACACAGCTCCAACAAACACACACTTCCTGTCACTGTAGGATCTGCTTCCTGTACCCACCCGGCCCCGCCCCCTCCCCAGCTGTCAATCAAACACAAACACGCACAAGAAAACACACTGGGCTGAGGGTGGGGTCATCCTGACACACTCTCACATGTAATCTGAGTATTTGTGAGAGTAATCTGATTACATGCAGAGTACTTGTAATCAGATTACTCGGCTACATGTTGACTTTCAACTTTGTAATGAGACATATCTTCTAAGTCTCAGATCTTCAGGATCGGGGGAAGTGATGTCATAGTGCGCGATGATGTCATCATTCATCATTGTTTCTGCGCTCATCTCATCTCTGACATCATCTCGTGGTCGGCCTCTGATTGGCTGTCCTATGAGGGGAAGCAGATGGAGCAGCACTCCAGACAGACCTCCAGGCAGTCGGACGAGCCGCAGCAGTCCTCCAGTATCCCACAATCCAACAGGGCCTGACACGCCTCCTCCGTACAGGCCGCCTCCCCCGCCCCCTCCACGCAGCAGCAGCAGCAGCCGTCGGTGGCGCCGCAACACTCGGCCCCGCCCACTCCGCACGCCAGACACTCCCCCAGCGCCGAACACATGGACAGCAGCTCGCAGAACAGACAGGCCAGGACACAGTGAACGCAGCAGTCTGTGGAGACAGAGACGGGACACGTCCTCAGCGTTGCCGTGGGAGCGAGAGGTGGGCGGAGTCAACCGACTGTGAGTGTGGGACAGAGATAAAGTGAGAGGAGGTTCCAGAAGATAAACACACGCGTGTCTAACTGATCCTGGAACATACAACTACTTCATGTATGTCAACACACAACCGACTAGTTATTGGTGCATGTACGACCTTCATCTCAGTTTTGTGAATATGAATCATGACATCACGATCCAACAACCACATGACCTCATGACCTCATGACCTCATGACCCCATACCCTCATGAACACAACCTCATACTAAACAACCTCATTACAATTCAACCCCAGACTGAAGCTGATTGGCTCACCGTCTCCAGCGACCTCCTTGATGTGGGCAGCGTCACTCTTGAAGGAGGCGTGGCTTTTAGTTGAGGAGAGACGATTGTGATTGGTGCTCTGATGACGCTGTTGATGAGGACGATGAGGATGATGAGGATGAGGATGAGGATGAAGATGAGGGTGATGAGGATGAGGGTGATGAAGGCTGCAGTTGTGTCTGTTACAGGTGGATGATGATGATGATGAAGGAGGAGGAGGAGCACAGATGGGACCAGGAGACGTCGACAAAGTGTCCAGACCTGAAACACAGAGATGACATCACCTGTGACATCACCTGTGACATCACAGGTGATGTCACAGATGACGTCACTGTTGACACGGCGGATCATGCGGCCACCTTTCTGTTTCCGTGGAGCAGAGGTGTTATGATGGGATGGCAGTAATTGAGAGACGTCATTGGTGGAGGAGCTGCCCGTCAAAGAGTCATCACTGAAGTCACCATCCTCTGACCTATCAGAGAGAGGGGGCGGGGCCTCCTCTGCAGGTGAAAGTTACAGATGAGTGAAAGAGATTAGCTCCTCCTCCAAGGCTGTAATTCATCAGCTGTCAATCACAGCACTTCAGATCACACGGCCTGTTACCATGGTTACACCCACCGACAGCTATTCAACTTATCAAATCAAAGAATCCCTCATCTATTCAAACAAGGAGCTCTGTGGATCATGTGGTTGTCATGGTGAACCATACATCCTGAACCAGAGGTCATGTGACCCTCATGTTACTTCCTGTAAGTCTCAGCTCAGGGACAAAAAAGCAGGAAGTCCCTTTATGTTGTTTTCCTGTTTCAGGGAGGATGTGGATTCAGACGCGTGACGACAACGGAAACATGATGACGTCATCGCATCTGATCAACAGCTCACCTGTGTTGTTCTGCGCCAGCGTCCCATTGGCTGTCGGTTGACTGGAGATACATTCCGATTGGCTTGTGTTCTTGCTGGCTCCGCCCTCTTTGACGTCCGAGAGGTGTGACGTCACCTCCATCCTACTGAACGGAGGTGACATTTGTTTACTTCACTTACACATACTTATATTTAACTGTTAGTCAATGACATCAGATCTTTAGGTGTCAATCGATCAATCAATCAATCAATTGTTATGATTATTCATTACTGGCATTAATAACAAATAGATAATGTGAACAAGTAAACAAACAAAAAAGTAAATAATGAATGAATTATACATGATCAGTATTTGATACTTGAACATACAGCTGATGACAGTATCATTAGTATTAGTATTAGTATACAGTATTATTAGTATTAGTATTAGTATACAGTATTATTAGTATTAGTATTAGTATACAGTATTATTAGTATTTATAGTATTTAAAGTTGTTAAATTAAATCATAAAAACAGAAAACAGTGAACTTATCTATGTTAATGATTAAACAAAATAATTTACAGTGACGTAAGCATTCATCATCACACTCATGTCTATCAAACTAATACATAATCAATGATCAGATCTAATAGAAAAAAAACAATGAGTGAAGTCACATTAATAAATAACGATGAAATGTTTCAGAATAAAAGAATAAAGTTAAACTGAAAGAAAAGAGACAAACCTTCTTTCTGTCTTTCTCTCCCTTTATTCTGTCTCCTCTTACAACAACTTTGCCGTTTTGCCAGGGGCCCGCGCATGCGCGTCACCCCCTCCTCCTCCCCCTCCTCCTCTTCCTCTGACACACACACACACACACACACACACACACACACACTGAGTGGAGTGTAATTTGCTGCTGTGTAATAATAATAACCCTAATAATTATGATGATTATTATTGGTTGTTGTTGTTGTTGTTGTTGTTGTTGTTGTTGTTGTTGTTGTTGTTGTTGTTGTTGTGTGTACATTAATATATTTCTCACCATCTTATTCCAAGGTTTCATTCACTCGTGTATGGGATCAGTGTTGAACGGGTGGAGTGTGGAGGTGAGTGTTGTGGTGCTGCCCCCTGCCGGACACACGCGGAGGTGCAGTGTTCTCCCTCAGGCCTCTAGGTGTCGCTTTCTGTCATTTGGGGGGAAACGAAGAGGAGAAGAAGAAGAAGAGTGGGAGCGGGGAGGGGGTGAGAGAGGGGGAGAGGGGGAGGAAACAAAGGGTCTCGTGCCGATGGATGAAAATTCAACATGAGACGGATCCAGGTGAAGGACTGATTCCTCTACGTCATCATGGTGAGTGTGACGGCGCGTGTTCCCTGTGATGCACGATGTGTTTACTGTGGTGAGCGGAGGGTCCCGTGTGTCGGACCCGGGTCTGGTCCGGACCCGCTCTCGTGTGGACTGATGTGGTCTGGTTTGGACGGTCAGAGGTCTGTGATCCAGATCCTGGATCCTGGACCGGGACCCTTCGTGTTAATCTGGACCTCATCATGTCCACATCTGTGTGAGCCGGGTGCAGGTCTCTGAAATCCTCATCTGGTTCAGTCCACACGATCCGGTGTCACACCACGAACACCTTTGTTCTGGGTCTTCAGTCTGCTGGTCCCGGACTGTGGGTCAGGACCTGCCGGGTGTCCCGAGAACTCCAGGTCCGGCTCTGGTTTGGGTTCTATGAAGACTTGTCACCAGGCTCAGTCACCATGGCAACAGATGCTGAACTTCTTTACCTGCTCCGAACAGCCAATCAGATCGCTGTAAAGGAACATGAGCTATTTGCATTTTGTGATTGTATTGATTTATATTGTCACTTCAGCCATTCATCAAAGTGACGTCATGATGTTTGTTTACACCACGAAGTAACACATGTTGCTGTACAACTTCCTGTCATGTGACAAAATAAAAGCCTCATTATTGGATTCAGTCTATGATAAACTGACTTAAAGCTTTTATTTTGAAACTCATGCAAGAGGTTCTGTAAATATTCATTGGTGAGTGGTTCAAAACTCACTCTAGTGGTAGAAAGTGGTATGACAGGGTGTCCGCTATCTGAGGCGTCTGTTCATAACTTTGTTCTTATTTTAACCACTTTTTAAAGATTTCAAAATAAAAAAAACATATTGTCCCATTTTCTAGTCATGTGATCGTTGTTGACATTTCACAACAAAAGTTTAGTTCTTGAGTGATTTGAATAATTTGTCTGTTTTACGTTTGTTGTGTTTTTAGTCCGAGGAGGCGACGGCAGCGACAGAGCGAGACCCTGAGGAAGAGAAGGGAGGAGGAGGAGGAGGAGGAGGAGGAAATGGGGGCAAGGAGGGAAGAGGGGGAGGAGGAGGAGGGGGAGGAGGAGAGGTTGCCATGGAAACCAGCAACGCGCCTGTTTACTGCATCTGCAGGAAACCAGACATCAACTGCTTCATGATGTAAATAAAGATTTTTACAGAAGTTTGAAAACAGCGGAACGTCGGTCAGCGCTAACCTGTCTCTCTGCCTGTCTCTCCACCTGTCTGTGGGTCAGAGGGTGCGACAGCTGCGCAGAGTGGTTCCATGGAGGCTGCATCGGAGTCACAGAGAAAGCAGCGAAAGCCATCAGAGTGTGGTACTGTCCATCCTGCAGAGGTCAGTGTTTCCTCCGACCACCTCAGGGTTAGCTGTTAGCTTACTGTTAGCTGTCTGCTAGCTAGATGCTAAATGTTGCTCTGCGTTAGCTGTCTGTCAGCTGTGTGTCAGTTATCCGTTTGTTTGCGCTCAGTTAGCTCCATGTTATCTGTGCGCTAGCTCTGTGCTAGCTGTTTGTTAGCTCTGTGTTAGCCCTCGTTCAGCTCCGTCTGATGTATTGACCACCTGTCTGTGCGCTACCTGTTAGCCGCCCGTTAGCTGTGTGGTTTCTCTCACAGACATCGACCCATCGCTGGAGATCAAACACCGTCCCAAGAAGTCGAAGAAGGAGGAGCGGGAGGAGCGGGAGGAGCGGGAGGAGCGGGAGGAGCGGGAGGTGTTGTCGGAGATGGATGATCTGTACGATGACGATGGAAGCTCCACCCCTCGGCCTAAGATGGACAAAAGACGAGCGGCACAGGTGAGCGAGCGCTCCACACCCTCACGCCACCTGCTGGCGACTAAACCAACGGGAAGCGTGAGCGCGCTGGCTCACTCCCGCTCTGAGACGGAGTGTCTGTCTGTGTCAGATCAAGCGCTCGGCGAGGATGTGTGGGGAGTGCGACGCCTGCCTGAGGACCGAGGACTGCGCTCAGTGCGACTTCTGCAAAGACATGAAGAAGTTCGGAGGCCCCAACAAAATCCGACAGAAGTGTCGCCTCAGGCAGTGTGAGGTCCGAGCGCGGGTGAGTGGTCTCGGCCTGTGGTTTGTCTGAGGGGGCTCGGACGTCGTGTTTTGCCAGATGGTGGCGCTGTTCTTCTGCAAGTTTCCTCGGATTGACTCACATGATGCCACATTTTCACCTTTGAGCAGAAGATGCTTCGAGTAAAAGAGGAGGAGATGAGTCGTAGCGGCCTGAGGGGGCGGAGCCTGTCAAGGGGAGGGCTGGGGCATCTCAGCGATGAGGAGGATGAGGAGGAGGAGGAGGAGCCGTTCAGCGAGAGCGAGCTGGAGCTGTACGAGCAGTACCAAGCAGCCGGATACAGAGACCTGGTCAGCGCGCGTTTTCGACCAATGGGCTGTCGGGAGTGTCTACTTCCTGTGGCGTGACCTCTCTTCCTGTTGTAGGTGTGGCACAGTGAGGAAGAGGAAGACGCGCAGTCTGACTCTCTGAGGAAGAAGGCGGTGAAGGTGAAACACGTGAAACGAAGAGAGAAGAAGACAGAGAAGAAGGTGAGGGTGTCGCTTAGTCCTCTGATGATGTCATCCATGATGTCATCCATGATGTCATCCATGATGTCATCCATGATGTCATCCATGATGTCACTCATTCTCTTGACTCACCCTTAGAAATCGGTCTCTGCTCCTAAAGAGGAGGCAAAGCCCCGGCGTCACAAAGCCAAGCAGCGCCACCGGGAGCGCGTGCGTCACAGCGAACGAGCCGGAGAGGGCGGAGTCAAAGAGATGGGCGGGTCCATGAAGCAGTGTCTGGGTCCAGGATGCATCGAACCGGCGAGGCCCAACTCTAAGTACTGCTCCGAGGACTGCGGCATGAAGCTCGCCGCCAAGTGAGTGGGGCGGCGCCTGAGTGCGGGGGGGCGGAGTGGACCGATGGACACTGACCACGTGTCCCTCCGTCTCTGTCTCAGCCGAATCTACGAGATCCTGCCTCAGAGGATTCAACAGTGGCAGCAGAGTCCTTGTATCGCCGAGGAGATGGGGCGGAGACAGCTGGAGCGAATCAGAAGAGAGCAGCAGGCGGCGAGACTCCGCCTCACAACCATGGAGAAACGCTTCCATGAGCTGGAGGGAATCATCGCCAACGCCAAGCAGCAGCAGGTCCAACAGCACGAGGAGGTAGCACCTGTCTGTCTGACCTGTCTGTCTGACCTGTCTGTCTGACCTGTCTGTCTCTCTGTCTGACCTGTCTGTCTGACCTGTCTGACCTGTCTGTCTCTGTATCTGTCTGACCTGTCTGTCTCTCTGTCTGACCTGTCTGACCTGTCTGTCTCTTTGTCTGACCTGTCTGTCTCTGTATCTGTCTGACCTGTCTGACCTGTCTGTCTCTGTATCTGTCTGAC
>JAFBJT010108575.1:0-61689 GCA_016785325.1 Chascanopsetta lugubris
TTATGTCAATCCTCACTGTGAAATAAATCCATTAAAAAAACTTAAGGACTCTTTTGAACTAAGTCCTCCTGAGCGAGGGACCAAAATGTGCAGAACACAGTTTAATTGAATATTCAGGTTTAATGACAAAAGCTTTTAAATCCGACTCCTCAAAACAAGAAACTTTCTTAATATACTTTATGAAACAGATTTTCTTCTAACCCCGACCAAGCAACCTGTCTCCACTGCAACATGTTTTATTTGAACAGGATCTAAGTGGTTTAAAATATAACACCTTTGGATTTGACAGTGAAATCAGACACGTTGAGTCTGTTTGAAAACAAGTAGGTATTTATAGAACAATCTGCAATAAGTATTTATTTTGCATGACTTTGATTTCATTATTCAACTTTTATCAGCTCTTGTGAGAGGAGTGTTTGATCTGTAATCACACCCTCTTTGTTTTATTGTACCTTCTGGGGTGTTAGAGGCAACATGCGCACATATATTGGACGACAGGGATGGAATAACTAATTGATTGTTCGATTATTATCAATTATTTCAAATAGTTGGCAAGTAATATGGTTGATAGATGAATCAGGTCTGTGGCATACGTTCTCAGGCAATGTGCACTTTAGACAATAAGACCTTTTTGCTGCACATACTTCCTACATCTTAATTTGCTAATACTCTGAAAGGCTGTTGTTGAAGTGAGGGAATCACAAAATGTATTTTTATTCTTTTATTACCATTCATCAAAATCATAATGAAAGCGTTCATTGTTTATCGATTATCGTGCTAATCGCACTAAACCAAACGGTAAAAGGATTTTTTATTTATTTTGAGAGATTCACCGATGTTTTCTTTTCATTCCATCTTATTTCCATGTAATGCTCAAATGACACTGAATGCAAGATCAACAAAATGATGTAGCGAGTCATTGTAAAATCGGTGCTGCTGCGGCAAAAATGTTCAATATGTTGCAAGTGGTGGTTGCAGATGTGTTGACATAGACAATAGCAATGTGTGAGGAAGTAAGTTGCCTCTCCACTCCCGTCCATGGAACTACATGCAGATCGGACTTCCACACCACTACACACGGCACCCACGCGAAAGTCTAAATTAGAGAGATGCGTGTCTCTGAATGTGCGCGCACACACACTTGTGTCTTACCAGCATCACCACACACCAGTTGAGGATTCCTCTGTAGTTGCTGTAACCACTGGCTGAACTCAGCAGGGACTCCTGAGTCTTGTGACAGCTGCGGAGACAGAGGCAGGGTCAGTCACTCAAGAGTGACATGATTTGAAATCAGATCTGTTTTTACATTTGACACATGGAATATAACGATGGCGCGGGGTGAGGGTTCCATTGATCGGCGCTGACACCTGCGTTTGCTGTCAGTGTGAGTAAGAGGAAGACAAAGACGACGGAGTCAGCGGTTAGTTCGGTACCGGGGCGGTTCTGTCATTGTTGATGAGTGAGGGCCTGACCCATTCACAGCGCTCTTTTAATAGTTTTATTTGTTTTGAATATTTGAGTTCTGCTGGCAACAGAAAAACCTCAGAAACAGATGATTTTTTTGGGGTCTTTCACTAAGAGCAGGTGATCATATTCATATTGGACTGATGGCTGATCAATGAAGACATATAAACAGACATTCATTTTCTTTAAGGGTCAAATGACAGATGTGGTATTGTTACTGATATCTGGTTTCTTTCAGTTTTCTATTCTAAATACACTGTCTTGATTTTGTTTGTTTTTTCATTGTTTTGTTTTAAATCAGCACAACACAGCCCGCCTGTGTTTGGGATGTAAATTATTCATCATATTAGATGTTTGTGGTTCTACTGGGATTAACATGCGCCACAAGATAGTTAACCCAGTGAGGATTATTTGGTATTTCATTTATTAAATTATGCAGTGTTTGTCATTCACACTTCGACAGGGAGGTAACGTAATGACGGCGAGTTACTGCATGAACAGGCCAAATATTTATATTAGAGGAACGCTGACCAAAGCTGGCTGACCACTGACCTTCACTTTCAAAAAAGGAGTGACAGCATGTGTCAACAAAGTATAAAGCAAATGGAGTTTAAATTGGGACACTGAGACTAGCTTTGCACCTGAGTCACTCCAGATAATTAACATGGTAAATGTCACAGAATTAATGATTTTTCATAAGTGTTAATCACCCAAATGTGTGATTGCTTTATTTTCATTAGCCCCGGAATGAAGCCTAAAGCAGGTCCTCTCCATGGAAGCTGCCATATTGGACTGTTTATGTATTGACAATAAGCTACGAATTGCAAAGCTAAACACTTTTAGAGTTTGATGATAAGAAAATGAAGGTGGACCTTGCACCTTCACCACTTCCAACGCACTGCACCTTTAAACTAATTTAAGTTGACGCTTGAAGTCACTGCTTTTACTAAATCCACTAGTATCAATGTAACCCATCCAATGATAGAATTAGAATGCCTTTACTCCATCAACTCGCTGTACTTGTACTCATCTGTATTCTTACCATGTTACTGTGTGAATTCTAAAGTCAGTGTTTTGATGGTTCACAGTTGATACAGTGGGTGTTTCATGTAAAATAGGCCACAGTGCTCAGACGTGTTGGCCCACATTTCACTCCAGCTCATGGGGCCCATTCTAGGTTTACCCCTGATTATTGACAAACACGAGGAAGCCTGAAGCAAACCAGATATGTCACTCTGTGAGCGAAAAATGCATTTTTAAGACTGAAAGTGCGCTAATCTGCCTCGTAGCTGGATTAAAGTGCAAGAGGACGAGGGACAACATTGTAAACGGAGGTATTTTGGGGACAACCGGGGCTGTGTCACACCCTTCAGCCGTTTACCTTCCTCCGCCAGCGGCACCTGGGCAAATCACTACACCAGCTCAGTCACGCGACAACCACGAACTTTGCGTCATTTTCAACACTTTTCGGCAAAAAAACAAACTTTTCTCTTCAATAAGTTGTAGCCACTGACCTCAGCCGCTCACTTATATCATTCCTCCGTCTCTTCTTGTCGCTATTTGACACCGCTCGTGTGCGGCTTCCCCCCGGCCCTTTTCCCGCTGTGCTGCCCCCATCAGCAGCACCGGCGGCGGACGCCAGCATCTGACAACCCGCCGCAGACCTTCCGTTCGCCGGCTGCTGGCTGACACCTTTTCCCGCCGTTATGGTCGCCCTTCTCCTGCGACTCAGCTGGGGCCCCGCCGAGTCTGAGTCACCCATGATGGCAGAGAGACGGAGAGGAAGAGGGAAAGCAAACAGAAAACTTGTTCGACGGTCAACTTCAGCAGTACTTTGCACCTAGTAGCGGCATATCAGTTGCTGCCTGACACAGTTTCATGGAGGACCGGGAAGTGGACGGGACGGGGGCTGCCACACAAACAAACCCGCCCTGCGAGCGAGTTCCGCGGTTTACAGGCTGACACGGAGGAGGGAGTGTCCACTTGGGGCCACGTGAGGTGAACAGAGTGTAACTGGTGAGTCATGTACTAACTACACTCCTCCTACTGTACATTGAATGTTGACTCGCTCGTGTATTGAATGATGTGATGCATTAAAGGTGCAGTGTGCAGGCTTGAGTGCCATCTAGTAGGGAAGTTGCATGATACAGCTGGACATCCCTCATCTCGCACTTCCTGTCTAAGCATGTCGTAGAACCTATGGTTGCCTTCGGGTATTATTAATATTTAAAGGGTGGTTAGTTTGTCCCATCTGGGCTGCTGTTAAAACATGGTGGTGCAACATGACGGCCTGCATAGATGAGACCTGCTCCCGATGTAAATATAAATAGCCTTTTCTCTTTATGAGCCAAAATGGAGGACATGTTAGCTCCACAAACGTGCTTTTTGCGACATGTCTGGTTTGCCCCCAAGTGGCTGACCACGATATGACTCGTATAACCCCACCAACTTTCATATCGGAAATAGGAGTGAGGCCAAACTTAAGGGTCAAAAAGCCTCTTCTCTATTTTTCATTATAGCTTTTATGGCAGTGATGTTTGGATTTAAGAAATAACTTGATAAAAATACTGCACCTCTAAATATCACAGTTGAGACCTTAGACTTATTTGTAATCGGTGGTGTGACACACTTGCTGCTTCATCCCAGTATCTTCATAGACATGTCTTAAAGTGCGTGGCTCAAAGTGGTTATTTTTAGTGAAGTTGATGAAGATGTGATATGATCAGAAGCTTCACATGAAGAATTATCAGCTCCAAAAATACCTTAACTACCTCTAGTATAATGTGTTTGATATCATAGATGAAGAAAAAAACCCCATCAAAATTGTTTAATTATATGTTTTATTCATAATGAAATGAAAATATCGACTGGCCAACTCCAACTGATTAAGCCTTACCTTGCGGTGTGTACGTGGCTGAGTGCTCTAATGCAATAGGCAGAGTACAAAAATATAAATAAGAAAATGTGGAAAAAAAAAAAAGTTGACTTTCATCTGGTTCCATCCTCAAAACCCACCAAATGTATTATCCCACTAGTGGAGAAGGACCATTTTTCATCCCTCCATAGTTTTATGGTGTGTAATAAGCATTACAGCCCCACACAGCCACACTGTGACTAATATGGACTGTTAGTCTTGTTAAAGATGCAGAGCTCCTTCTACTCTACGGCCAGAGAAGTTACTTTCATTTTAGGGATTATTAATTCACTAATGGATTGGACTTGGGTCTCCCTTTTAACTCTCCTCCCTGAGACCGTGTCAGAAGGGACAGTCTCCAGAGTCTCCATGCGTTCGAGCCAGACGGCGGCTTGAAGGCTCGTATTCGATGAGAACGCCCTCCCTGTCGTTTGTAGTTCTCTGCGCTTATCCATACGCAGATGGGAACTGATCAGTGGCATTGATTCGGCTTTATCAGCCCTTGCTGTCTATACGCTTGTCTTTTAGAGTAATGAGCCTGTCTGTGTTTGTAGGGATAAGAGACCTTGGGGAGGGATCAATAGGAAACGTATGACTAATTGTTTTAACTCTTGATGGACTACATCTCTCTGCTTTCCCCAAATATGATCAACTCCCTCCCCAACTGCCTCGTTGGTTGTCGTGTGGCTTTTCTACTCCTCCGTCTTTGTGGTGCCTCTGAAAAGGAACGTACAGAAATAGTCAGTGGACTGAAGATCCACTTGCTCCTCTCGACTGGTTGTCAGACAATTTGAAATCATCTTCCTCGGGGAAGCTGGTCCCACTGATGAGACAACCCGAGACAGTCCCACACCATCCGCTGCCTTTTCCTCATCCTGGTGTCTGAGCCAGTAGAGGGTGTCCAAGGCCTAACTGCTGCTTCTGTCTGTCAGTGAGTCTGCCTCATGTTGTGTTTGAGGCTCCACGGTTGAAGTGTGGTCTTAAATCTCTAAGTGATCTCTAGCCACATTTGTTTTATGCTCACGTGATGAGTCAAAAACTACACTTGTTTCAATTTTTATACAAATGCTGAAAGGAACATCCCACCATATCCCACCTGGCCGGTTTCACTCTCTTGATTATTAATGTTTTTCTTAATAAGGAAGTGTTGCCAGACCCGTGCCTTCTCTTTTTAATAACCGACTGCAGAAGTCACTGTGTTGCGTGCGAGCCTCCTAATGCTCCACAGATCAGGTTATTTTTGATAACAGCGAGCCATTTAAAATTTAGAGAATAAGAGGTTTTAGCCATGTATTATTCATGATTTCTGTAGGGCCTCAAAACCCGAAGCGTTCTACAAGCTCTCTTTTCTTTTTCATGTCTCTGTCTTTCCTCTCTGTCTCTCACCAGAGAAGCACGACCTTTTAAATTACTGTTTCCATATTTAATATTTCCTTTAAAAAAAATTCTTTTTTTTTTACCCTTTTCCATCTCCACTTATCTGTCTTTTTAAACTTTAGAGCCATAAGTATGTGGACGCATGAACATTATACTCATCCATCCCATACATCTATCCATCCATTATCTATGGTATTTATCCTATGCAGGTCACGGGTGGTTGGAGACAAACGCAGGTGACAGGTTGTACTTGGTGAAAGGCAGAGTAGGTCATTAGTTTGATGCAGGACCAACATACAGAGATAAAGCACAATACAGCCCATATTCACTCCTATCCTTAATTCAGATCCTCCAATTGACCTAACGCATGACTTTGGCCTGTGGGAGGAAGCTGGGATCCCCTGATAAAACCCATGAGGACATGATAACTCCACAAAGGCACTAAGCACTGTCCCATCATGCTGCCCCATTACACCCGTATGTGACTTTATTTTACTGTTGTACCAGACACATGGTCATCATCGGGGCGCTATAATAGCCTCCACTCTCATTATAGAAGTTGCAGAATCTTTGAGGAGACACATTTTATTTATGGACTTCACGTTTGTGCAGAGGAACACGAGCTGCCACAATGGCAGGCACACAATGCATAGTGAATGTACATACTGTTGATAAGTCAGTTCTACAGGAAGATGGTTTAAAGCCAGTTAGATGAATAAAGACAAATGGACATCAATCAGGGAATTTGACTCAAAGAAAACACAAGGGAACATTAGCTGGGACAAAATACAGGGCTGGAATAATGTTGTGTTCAGTGCTTCCTGTTTGTTATGTTCACATTAGAGTCCATAGGAACATCAGAGCTCAATCATTCTGGATAGACAAGCTACTATATCATTATTCTTTGTAGTTTTTGAACAGTTTTAACAGTCAACAATGAGGAATATCCTCCATCATTAAGGCTTTGCATTATTCTACATTGCTTTACCTGCTTATTACCTCGTGTAACTTTTAGCCTCTGTGGTTTCTGAGATGTTATTATTAGAACTCCAATATTCTTCTCATGACTTAACCACATGTGCTATTTTCAGATTTCCAGGTTGAAGTGACTCATATACAATATTGTTCTCTCGGTTTGACTCAGATTTGATTTTGTTCAGGGTTGTGCACTCACACAGAAATCTGATTGTCACAGTCTGGTTTTCAAATCAGAGTTTTGTAACCTGATATGGTCCTCGATTTGAAATGTACTGGATATCTGAGAACAGTTCTATTAGAATGTGTGCATCAAGGCAGAATATGCATAGATACGGAGAATTGTTGTCATCGATGTTCGCCAGCAGTGGTGCATTGTTTTCGATGTGGACTCACAAATATGACATTTTCTGCCTTGTCAGTGGACAGTTGTGTTCGCAGCCAGATGCGAGACACTTGGAGTGATTTTCCGCATGCTTATGGGTTTATTTTTTAAGTGGCTCATTCACTGATTGCGAACGAGGAACAGGTGCGGGAGAGATCAGACGACTGCAGTGCTAATCGGAAGGTAGGACACAGGTGTGTAGATGAGCTTACGGATGGGTTAGCAAAATGAAGGTGTCTGAGGAAGGCCAGTCTGGGGGGAAATGAGGGCAGATATGGAGACGGAGGGCAGAGGGGAACTGTGTCAAAGGAAAATAACATGGACACTTGTGTTTACATGTTTTTGGCCTTACCGGTTTGTTTGTGCCTACTGTTGCATCTGTGTTGCTGCATGTTTTAGTGGGTCAGCCATGCTGGTGCTTGCTCCAGGCTGGGTGATTGAAAACATAGATATAAGGCTGATAGATTTAAGAGACAAAGTATAAATATAGAGACGGAGGAACAGAGAGAGAAAAAAAACATGGTGGGCTGATACAGAGAGAGAGAGAGAGAGAGAGAGAGTGTGTGTGTGTGTGTGTGAGAGAGAGAGAGAGGGGGGGGTCACTTTCTATCTACTGTATATCACCATCTCTTTCTCCCCCCATCTGGAGAGGCAGGGGGAGCGAGAGATAGTGTTTGCCCTTGTAGGTTGTAATGAAGCTGTGGAAGGATAGATGACTCACTTTAACACAAGCTGAAGAGAAATGCACACTTGAAACCTCGCTTGGCTGACCTGTGTGTGCGCGCGCGTGTGTGCGTGTGTGTGTGTGTGTGTGTGTGAGAGCCTGTGTGTGTGACAATAGAGACTGATGCTGATTATATTGGGACCTGGACATGGTGATAAAGGTATCACTAGATAGACTGTGCAGGGTTCCTGTCCTACTGCTAACGTGCGCATGTGCGTGCACGCACTCGCCTGTTCAGGTGCATTTGCAGTAAACATAAATCTATGTGCAGGTATGATGCATGCCTAGTTTGCACTTTTCTGTGAATATGTTCACCCATACATTAATTTGTGGGTGTGCACGTTTTGCGCAAGCACATATTTAGAAATGCACCTGTGATGGTGTCATTTATAAATTTGTGTGTGTGTGTGTGTGGGTTTGTGTGCGCGCGTCTGTTTGAGCGAGCGTGCATCATGGAGAGACGGATAGAAGCGTCATCGCGCTGTGAGAGGGCTGGAGCCATGTCAGCACTTCTACAGTTCAGCCAAGGACTCCTGCTCACTCTGTCCATCCATCTCCACATGTCTGGCTGAGGAGAGAGAGAGAGAGAGAGAGAGAGAGAGAGAGAGAGAGAGAGAGAGAGAGAGAGAGAGAGAGATGCATGCTCTGCCTGCTGTAGCTGACTGGAATTGAGAGGAGAATGGAAAGAGAGTGGCGGAGGGGATAAATGATACCAAACTTCCAAATGTCAAGGACCCTGGGAAAAAAAATGTGCTTGTACAGCTGTTAGAAGAGATACAGCCTCATGTCATCAGATCATGGTTCTCCTGTTCTGGGTTCTGCAGCATGTTGTATTTCCTCCCCGATGGAAAAATGAGCTCCACCACAGGCTTTCAATGCACTTGGCTCTTCTAATAGTGGAATAACCTTCTCATGATAGTCAGAACTAAAGAGTAAACCACCATTTTCTTTTTATATCTGTAAAGCGTATTCTTCTGAGAGTCTGTCCCCATTTAATCATGTCTTACTTCCTGTCACGCTTTGTAAAGGACTGACCTTTTCTCCTCAGCTTATGATTCTGTGCCTGTTTTTTCTTAGTAAACATTGACTATTATTTTGGAGACACAGAAATGTGTGCAACTGGGGGGATTCTAATTTGATGGGCTTATTTTGGTTATGTATATCATTTGTTTCGACCGGTATGATAAAGTGGTCATAAACAGGGCTTTACAAATATGGAGTCCCATGTGAGGTATACTACAACAAGCACACATGTACAGTATATATCAAACACATGTCCAAAAAGACATATAATCAGAAAAATTCAGATTTATATATATATATATATATATATATATTTTATATAGTTGATATATCATTTAAAGTTTTCAGTCTGCCTACTTTTGAGATTGATAATACAAACACTTATTGTGACTTAGGAAAGCATTTATGCTCTGGCCACAGATTATTCCGGATGACTCCCTCATTTACATCAGATCCTCTGTTCAATTGGTAACTGCTGCTGCAGTTTGGTGTTCATTGGATTTGGGCAAACACTGGAAAATAAGTTCATCACTTCTTGTTGACTCCTTGTCCTAAACCTTCACCTTCATATTGCACATGAAAATACTTTATATGATAAAGATTATATATTGAGTCTTTTTATCAGTTGATGGCGACCATGTGGTCGGGACAAAGCTCAGCGTTGCACTGAACTTATCTCCACTTCAAACTCCCACTGTCATCCGGTCTCCTCTTTGATGGTAAATACCTGTGTCTCATTGGATGACAACACATGCTTCATGTTGACAATGCTGTCAGTTTCATTATGAATCACTCTCTGTCACATGTCACGTTGACTCTAAACCTCTGACTCCCTCCCCTCTGCCATTCACTCTTGAATTTTAAGAGAGAACTTGACCAGACATTGAACCTACACTCAGAGAAGTCACATGTTGTGGAAGGATTAGACTTGGAGGGGCTTATCGGGAATGATGTCCATTTCAGATATTTGGAGCAGCAGGCCGAGTTTAATGCCACCGAAAATACTTTGGCTTCGGATTGATAAAGGGCACAAGTGGGAGTTGGACAGTGAGAGGGAGCAGAGTGGGACAAGGGAACGTGTCCGCCACGCATGGGTCTTGTGTGCATGCATGGGTGCACGTGAAGCTGACCATGTTTAACAGCTGGCCTGGGGAAATATCAATCACCACTTATTGTATGAGCTCTGATGTTGAGGGGAAATGATTTGAACGAGACCCGATGCAGAAACATTTGATCCGTTTCACTTGTAGCCTCAGTGTTTCTCGTACTGCGAAGCAGGTGAGTTTGGTGTCGCTTAAAGGGATTTCATTCGATTTGGTTACACTGGCAGAATTAAGGAAAAAAAAAACTGTTTTAGTGCGGATGATAGCTTCGGTGTCGAATTTTTGATGGAGTCCAGTTCCACATGAGGGGATGAGATAACGCTCCTGGCTTTGCTTGTGGCCAACGGTGACTGTGACTGATATAGATTAACCTTCACACACATGCAGAGCCACGGCAGGACTTGTATTGTTGACTAATAATCATGTTTTTTTTCTCTGCATTCTGCCATGAAACTCTCCTTCAGTGACATTTCATTATGTTGTCTAATTGTTACACCATCAACTTGCCAGTCAGGAGGAAGGTTATGTGTTACAAGATGGCCGGACCGACACTTTCTGAGTGATTCACTGATATCTCCATATGGCAACGTTTGGAGGTCTCATAACGGTGTCAACACAGTCATTTTCAAACACTGTGATTTCAGTGACACTGTGACACGCGTCATTTCAGTAAAGTCAAGGGTAAAAAACACTGCCCCTTTGTATTTTACTTCCACATTTACAGGAACTGGCTACAGCAGTAGTAGTAATCATAGTACTTTTGTGAATACTTTCTCACTCACTCGTACACAAAGACTGCAGAAGCATGTCAGAATGCAGATCTGTTGGAGGTGACACATTTTACACTTGTTAATTCATATGTGGAGATTTTCAGTCGGGGTGTCGCATAATGATGTCATAATGAATATGAATTACGGAACAGGATGCAAAAATGTTTTCATTACCTTTTCCTGTCTGTTTGCTGTTAATTATGACACACCAGGGGATGACTTCTAATCCGGGTTATGATTCACGTGCATCCAGTTATATACGAAACCTATAAAAATGAATGCCTCCTATGAATAACCATACAATGGGTGAAGTGACCTCATAAACTAGGCAGGTGAGGGAAAACTCTAAATCTGACAAGTGTGATGTGTGGAATACAGACCAAACAGACTAACTCAATATAACTTTATTTAATGTCAAAATATTGATGATGTACATTTGAAAATAGTCATTTTGTTCATCGAGTTCATTTAAGACCATGATGTAACGTTTACTGCCGAGCCTCAAATGAGGGAACAAACAACACTCCAATCAACTTGTCACCTCCATATAATTGTCACTGAAAAATCAGCACTCATTAAAACTGCAAAATTCTGTGCAAGATGCTAATTTGTGAGCTCGTGTCATCAGCATCAAATAAAGTTGCGAGTGTCTGCGGCTTGTGTTCAACATGTGAGTCTCTGTTGCTCCTCCTCACTTCACCTACAGGTACAGATAATCTCTCCCCCTTTATCTCCAGCTCTCTCTGGTCTTCTGTGACTCCTATACTTACGAACAGAGTAGTAATACAGCAGGGTTTTTTAAAGCTCGCAGGGTGCCCAAGGGTAAACTGTTAGAAATGGGAAACGTAGGGGGTGGGGGGTGGGGGGTGGGAAAGGTGGAGATTTTGAAAGGCAACAAGAAGAGAGGCGAGACGTCCTTTGAGTCACGGGGTTATGGAGCATTTTATCACGACTTTCCTCTGAGTCTGCAGCTCCGCTGACATTATCAACCTCACACTTTGTGGAAGCACAACTCTGTGAAGAAACTGCAACACTGCAGTCTTCAAACGAACGCCTCGAAACATTTGCACATTCCAGGCATTTTGTAGCCAAATGTCTTTGTATGCAAATCTGGGGGATCAATTCCATTTTTGATGAAAGAAAACGTACAAGTTCAGTCTGGCGGTCTGCTGTTGTTTACATTGTGTTCTAGTTTTTAAACAGCTTCATAATCAAAGGCTTTCCTCTCCCTGCACTGTGTTGAACCCTGAGCTGTAATGGAGGAATAAATTGAAGTGCATGAGATCTCGGCATACAATTATGTTTTATCTCCTACTCATTATTTCACACACACACACACACACACTCACACGGGCACACAGACACACACTCAGACTCACTGCTGTGTAGACATAATGTATGAGCCCCTGTGCAGTATTTATATGCAGCAACACAAATGCATGTTGTCAGATACCGTTTTTTAGTGTGCGTGTCTTGTCCGTAGCGGACTGTGAAACATTTTGCTCGTAATTAACCCTGATTCACCGATTCCTTCACACTCAGCCTTTTTCTAATTACACACTTTGGTTCAAATTAATTAAACCAGATTTGTTTGTTTGCCGTCTAATACATCACCATACTCTCCACTGTTGCTGTTGAGGCGGTGAATGCATCGTGACCCGGCTATTATCCACTATACAGTGAGGTGGACATGTCTGTTAGTACATGGGGCTATGGGGCGGCTGCACAGTGAGTCAGTGACGCTGGCAGAGTTCAAGCACATACTGTATACTAGGTGCTTACATAACTGAGAACATGTGGGGGTTTAAGCTGTTCCTATGGATTTGTCTCCATTTGTTCATTGTAGGTGCTACGCCCGTCTTTATTATTATTATAAATAGCACTGTGAGCTATTGCAGGCTTCTTTTCCCTATTTGCTCTTGACAGTAACAATGTTATGCTTCTGCTGAAATATGACCCTCGCCACTGCAGCTTTATTCTGGTAGGATGATGAGAAAACCTTTGCTATGGATGCTTTATTTTTTTTTATTTTTTTAGATTATTAAGTAAACTTTAAATGAGAAACACCCTTAATTGTGATAATGTTATTTCTGGTTCAGTTGTGTAATCCCACAACTGTGCGAATTGGTGAAATCTTGAGGTGAAATTGCATTCTGACTATCTCTCACCTCACCCTTCCCTTTCAGGCATGTAGCAGAACTCGTAGTAGCCTTCAGTCATCATTAAAATTCAAAATGTGTTTCGGTTGTCCATTCTGGGCCTCTTTAAAAACATGGTTGTTGAGCATTGCAGCCGCTGTAGAGAAGACCCACTCTCAATGTAAATTTACAGGGCTTGTACTTGAGTATTGCAAAAACGCTCAGAGAACCATATAATTATTTTAGATTCCATCTCTGCCCATAAAAATTAAAACGTTTCACCTAAATCAGATATAATAGACCTTTAACACTTGAATGTTTGATAATTGATGTGAGGTGGTGCATGCTAAATCTGTCAAGGTTAACACCAAAGCATGAATTAACGGATTAATTTATCTCTACATTCTGCCACTTAATCCTTTTTTCTCCACAATATTAAATAAATGGTTGTATATATCTAGTTCAATGAACATGTCCTTTGCTCATTACTGTGCACAGATTTAGTGATCTAATGTGCCTAATTTGTCACATCATATGCTCTTAGTCACATAATGTTGACGATTACAATCCTTTTCCATTCTTATCTGTGTTGGCATCAACAAACGCATCAAGTTTAAACATGTGATGATGCTGCCGTGTTTCGAAGGCAGAAGATGGTGTTTATTTGGAGCTGCTTAATTAGCAGCAACAGTAATGAAGCCACATGGGACACAGTGTTGGTATCTGGACGGCCGTTGTAGGATGATTATTTAGACTGGATTTGTCCGAGAGGCTGTTCTTTTTCACTCGCTACGTAAACACAGACACAACACACGCACATAATACACTGATGAATTCACACATATGTATACACACACGCACACACACACACACACACACAGCTCTCTTCTCTTGATATGCTGCCAGAGGAGGTGTGTGTATGTGTTAGACCTCTGTGTGTGTTTATCCCTCTATGATTGCGTGTGTGTGTGTACATGCGTGTATGTGCATGTGTGTGTGTGTGTATGTGTGTGTACATGCATGTGTGTTAGGCAGAGAGTGTGTGAGTGATTGAATACTTTATAGCCATTTGAATAATTGCTATCAATGAACAGTGAAGATTAATTTCTCTATGACGGGCTGTGGGATACTCGTACTAACACCACAGCCCTTATACAAAGATCTAACAGATTTTTTGGCTAACTGCTGATTGGGTTTAATTTTTTTTTTTGGTTTTTATTTAAAGGTCCAGTGTGTAAGATTTAGGTAGAATCTTCAACTTTACCGTACTAGAACAAACGTGGACGCTGCTAACACCTTTTGTTTTTTAATAACTGAGAGCTACCATAAGTTCTCCTATACTAGGAGGTGAATGGGGTTCAGCTACACCATTCAACAAATGGCCCCTTAATCCAACACACTGCACCTTTAAATGTCCATTTAAGTGTGAACTAAATGTAAATCCGGATAGTGCAAATATCGCTAGGCAAATAAACTGTTGCATTTTTATTGTAAAGAAAAGGAAACCGAATCATGTGGTTGGCTCTGGACAGGAAGTTAACAAATGGCAGCGTCTGACCCCACGTCCATGAGGAGTTGGATAGTAATTTAGGGTCGTAAAATTTAAATGCAGTCATTTATTACAGAGCGAGTAGAGTGTCTCCCTTTAAATTTAATTCAAACAATAAAATGTTACATACAGTTGTATCTATACCTTTTTATTGTATGGTAATTATGAAGTTTAAAACCCTCCATCTTCAGTTTGGATTTGAATCATATTGTTTATTGTTTTAAATGGTAATGGACTGAGTTTGGTCTCCACATTTCCAACGACCTGTGTGTTTGCGTGTGTCGTGATGCACATTTGACCTGTGTGAGTGTTATCCTGGGGAAAATGCCAGTTTCAGCATTTCAACTGGTGCAGTCTGACAGTGAAGGAAGAGAAACTGCAATGAGACTGACATCACACCCTTTCTCCTCCCTCCTCTTTTCACCCACACCGCTCTCCTCCCCTTTTACTCCATTCCCTCCTCTGTCTCCTCCACATCCTCCTCCTGTCCATTCCCATTACTGCCTCTCATCTCTCTGCTCTCTCTAACCCTCCTGCCTTTGTCTCCCATAGTTGGGGTCAATGAGACTTGAAGCTTGTAAAGTGGCGTTCAGGAATGATTCCACAGTTTGTGCTTGTAAATCAACCTCTGTAAACCCCTGTAAAAATACATTTCTAATCCTAATTTGAACCAATGCAAACAATCCAGCATTAATACTGCCTCAGTGAAGCTTTCCTAAATAAGTAAAGACCTGGGAGCTTTGGGTCAACATCGATGACGCCAACCTTGTGTGTTTGGTGCAAAACAATTTATCATTCAAGTAAATTAAAGTGGATAAAGGAATGCTGCTATTTCTTCCTCACATAGAGGATAATAATGCAGCGCTGCCCAAAGATAACAATGCTGTTAATCTCCTCAATTCATGTTTCAGAGTTTCAAATAGTAATTGGCTGACAAACCCTTTACTTTCATTTATTGACAGATCTGTTTTGTTAGTCACTCCAAAACCACAATCCTTTGAGTAGCAGAGGCAAGGCAGTACCACAATGCAACCACTGTGTTCCATTGTGTCTATTTATGTGAGTCACATAGCTGCTGATTTCAAACAATGGAGATGGAAACTGAGTGGATGTTATTTGAATTGGAGATGATAATGTTGAGAAACCTTTGCTGGGGTTGCATTAGAGGAAGTACCAACACCTACCAAATGAACCAATCACAGCAGTTGTGGTTTGTGTTACTGTGACCTATTGTTACATTTCTGGGAAGGTGTTTAAAACCTATATGCAGGGCCGCATGACATAGGTGTCACATAGCCACGGCCTGAGCTTTGTTGTGTCTATTGTAAATGATTTAAATAGTTTTTCATTGAGTTCAAGGAAGACCCTTCACTTTTGTTCCTCTGTTTATAAAAGACAACACAGTTCAGATTTAAATTATGTAATATATTATACCCTAAAATTGACCCTGTTTAAGAATTCTCAGTCACTGCATCTGGTCCTATTAATCTATGTTTACAATATGATTATCCTCACGTGGCCTTCAATAGCTTAGCAAAAGAGAGAGCTCTCCATGACCTCTGTTCATATGGGTGAATGATTCTTATGGTTGTTTTTATAGAGTTTCTCTGTCTGTCACAAAAAAAGAAAAGGAACTTTTAGTCAGAAATCTCTTCAGCACAGAGATTACAGCACAGTATTTCATCTTTATATTGAAAATAATAGCTTGAATAAAAAGGGTTTTAAGGTCCCTTCAAAGTCTCAGGTGTTCAACAGAGACTCATGAAAGCTGTGTCCCGATGCCATACATCTCTGTCTGCATAGGGACGATCATTCCACGCCACAGTTTACGAGGACGATATCTTAAAATGATTTACAGCCCTCCACAGCACTGCTGTAAAAATCCATGAATCATCAGGCTTTGATTTTATTACAGTGGAGCTGGGAGGGAGAGAAAAGAAGTTCACCCCAGTACCTGAGGGTGGCGGTATTGAGCTCTGAATTCCTCCCCCATCTCCCACCTGAGGAAGTGGAGCTACAAGGTTAACATCTGTAGGAGTTTGGAAGAGAGGGATGAGAGGAGTGGAAACAGCATGAGGAGAGGAGGGGACCGAACGGGGGAGGTTTTGATATGAAGAAGAAGGGAAATGATTGAGCTAGAGGGTTTTCTGGACTGACAGGGCACAGGACTATGTAAAATCTATTAGAATAACAGATAGAATATATAAAAGTAAATGCAATAAAATGCAGTGGCAGTGGAATAACTGAACTAGA
This sequence comes from Chascanopsetta lugubris, assembly GCA_016785325.1. NCBI lineage: Eukaryota > Metazoa > Chordata > Actinopteri > Pleuronectiformes > Bothidae > Chascanopsetta > Chascanopsetta lugubris. The sequence goes on from JAFBJT010108575.1 coordinate 16,676, forward strand.
GAGGCAGGGAGAGAGAGGGAGTGAGAGAGGGAGACAGTGAAGGGAGATGGACGACAGGAGGAGAAAGAATGATGAGGGTGGGATGGAAAAAAGAGAGAGCTGCTGAAACAAGAGATCAATACTTTACTGCTGGCTGCTGAAATGGTGGTGGCAACTGTCTCCCTGAGTTTCCTCCTTAGCTCCTCACACACACACACACACACACACACACACACACACACACACACACACACACACACACAATGTGAAATGTAAAGTGTGTTGTGTAGTGCTGCCTGTTTCACCTTTAGTCAGCCAGAACAAGTCAGTGTTGTGTGAGTGTGCTTCACATACAGTGGATGGTTGAACAGGCAAAGCAACACAATGTGAAATTAGAGCGAAAAAACATATGTCGAACAAAAGCCACTGGAATATCTGATCCATCTCCATGACCACTGAATGCCAATCCATGCCAGTGAGGTGAAGGTCTGCAGTTGCCTATGCATATAAGACCCTCACAGACCCAGGTGCTGTACAACTGGTCAACACTGTACACATGGAGCTGGTTGATCCACTTTTATTATTATTATTACATTATTATTACATTATTTCCAGCAGAGCGTTGCATGACTATACCCTGCCTCTTCACGCCTTCGTTGAATTGATTAGAAATGCTAGTAAAAATCAGAAGTTGGCAAGTGCATGAGTGCTGCTCAAGTCAACACAAGACGAAGAAGTTAGACTCTGGCGGCCATGACAGTTGAGTTTTTCCTCTATACCCTCCAGTGTTTTGGCGGAGTAGTTGTAGAGCAATGGACACACAACCCCATGCAACTATGAATGCTCATCATTGTACACAGGCTTTGGCCTTACCTGTGGCATAGCTTCAAGATGGAATGTTGAGCATGAATCAATTAAGTGGGAACTCCATCTGCTGATGTGGGACATTTGATGTAACTGAAAATGTTCACTAATCGGACAGTCTGCTTTGTTAAACCTCAACAGTCAGTCAAGATTTAGAATGTAGAACCTACCAGAGTGATAAATGAATCACTTACAGTGTGGAGAGAAGGTTTGTGCTGTGTAACTTTGAGCTTGTGAGTCGGTATATGTAGACATTTATTCTTAGTTTCATTCTTTCATTCTTTCAACTCCTGCTCTCACCTTGAAATGTTTTCTCTGAACATTCTCTCTGATGAAGAACTCTTTCCCCATCTTCATCAATTGTCTTCTCTATCAGTCTGGCTGCAAAGAGGCGTGTGTGTGTGTGTGTGTGTGTGCCCACGGTGATGCCCTGGGCAAAAATATGTTTGAAACACACTTTTCTATAACCATTATTCACTACAAGGGTTTTCTGACTCAGGCAAAGGAGCTTACATTTCACAAACAGCGAGGCCACTTAAATTCCTTGATAACGGATGATTTTGTCCTGCAGTCCTTGTAAGTGTTGATCAATATGAATCAAGATTTAATGGATGCACGGACGCCTCTAAAATCTGAATGAGAAAGTACTTTCTTTGCTTCGAGGTTCATTTACAAGAGTTTTTGTTTTAATTTGCAATGATAAATATAATTATAACAGAAACTGTTGTGTATTTGAACAGATTGAAAAAAAAGATGTTGGGTAAATGTGCAGATCTCTGCAATAAACCAATACCATATCTTTAAAGATACAGTGTGAAGGATTTAGTGATATGTAGTGTTGCAAATAAAGTTTTCATTTAGGGCATATTGGCCTATGTAACTGTTGATATATTAGAAAGGTTAACATCAAATTACTTTTGTTTGTTTTCTCTGAGTTCTACACTTATCAGGGTCTTCTGATTCCTGCCTCAAACGAGATTTCAAAGAGAGATAGAGACCTGTCCTGGCACACTTCACAAGCTGGAAAGTTGAAAGTCAAAAGCATGTTACCCTCCGGTGCGTAAAAAATGCCCACTTGTGTAGAAAGCAGAGTGTCACAGACGATATACTTTATAATTGTTTGGTCGGAGACAAAGTCCACAGGAGTCTCCCTGTAAGTCAGTGCTGCATGGGAAATGCTCTGATGCTGCAATAGGCTGCCAGATGCCAGAGACCACAGTGTAAAGGCTCCTGGATTATTGCAACAGCCAGTCATATGTAAGATGGATAGACTTTGAAGCTTGGGTTTCACAAACATTAATAAAATTAAGACTTTAGAACAAAATAAAAATAGAAATAGAAAGTAGAACATTCATTTTTCATACATGAAATTGATGAGGATGGTATCAGTTTGACACGACTGAGACCTGGTCACATTTGGGATGTGTAGGCCAGAGATCACCAGACCCCAGACTGTGTCAGTAGAAAAGATAAACACATCGTTTATCCTCCTCTCCACAGATCCTCACCTGAACAGAGCTACATCCAATTCAAACACAACTCTACAGTTTCTGCTTTTAACCTCAGTTATGACCCAAATCGTACTCATCTGACTCACAGCGGCGTCACCGATGTGGCATCCACAATAGTGTGACATCGCTATGTACTCTTCAAAACAGAAGCCACTCTCACTGTGAGTACCGTGATAACAGCACTTGAAAAGACACAGATGAAAACACCAGGTTCCAAGAAGCCATTACCAGATTACCTGTACTACATTACAGGTAATTACTTGCACATATTATATACACACTGTTGGAAATCAAGCCTATAAGGATTAATGGAGGAGCTGACCTGCAGCATCACTGGAGCCTTTAGCCTTTTTATCAGTTTGATAACGCAAACACAAACTGTGAAAGTACTTTCCCTGCAAGAGGTGAAGGCTGAGGTTTTGCTATCATGGTGGAGTTAAGCAATGCATACATTGTTATCTCTGAGTTTCTCCGTGTGCAGGGGCTGGCAGTGCATGTTGATGCTCCCTGCTGATGACAGATATACACCGTTCTAGAGATAAAGAGAGAAGAGACAGTAAACAATACACACTTCAGCTTTTCATGGTTTTCAAGTGAATTGTAACATAGAACCCATGTTGAGCCTGTAAGACACACTGTGTCTGTTTGATTTGTCCTTTCACGCCTTTTTCAAAACCTGGCACTTTGATTCATGGTGGGAAAAGGCGCGATATTAGCTGTAGTGGTGTTCCATTCAAGTGTTGCATAAAGCCATGATCATTTAATGGTCCATTTGGTTACATTCACAGTTGCACTGCTGTTTGTGTTCCAGTTTACAGGCACAGGGGGGGAATTGATTCATTGAGAGACATATGCCCAACTCTGCTACAGTAGGGGACTATTTTTAGATGTCCTTTTACATCAGATACCAAACAATCCACCGAGCAAGTAAGCTACCGTTAGCTCGTCGTAAACTAGCACCATGTTTATGAAGACAGTATCAGCCGGACTAATGCGATAAAAGGATTTAATCATAGCTACGGCTGCTCATAGATATAACACTTTTGTTTCTTTCCACTTCGACTTGTCAAGGTGTCATCCTTGAAAAAGCCATCGGGGTATTTTTGGTCCTATGCTCCTCAATGTTTTCTCACCAGATGGTCAAGAGTCTTTGTTAAGTTGTCTACATTGCATCACTTTTCTAATATGTTGCTATTCTCAAAACTTTCAAACAGCAAAGGTACCTCTACTTTGCTGCCACTATTATGTTGATATGGTATTTCTACTAGCATCACCAACTCCAGGTTTAGTACAGGTTTTCTGAAATGCTGAATTCAGGTCCTTGGCTTTCAAACATGATATTGCCAAGTGTAAAGATCTAAAGGCTCCCTGCAAGTGGGGGGATCAGTCAAGGTTTCAGAAAATTCTAAAAGCAAACTTGAGTCCATCTCTTTTGGTTGAACTCAAGCTTTAGTTACTTGGTCTGATTCACACCTGTTACTGTGGTACTGTCTTAATGGTCACAAGATCTACTCTAGTTTTTGTGGTTCCTCTTCAACAAGACCACTGCCTACGTAAAACATCAAGGATCAGTTCCCTTGATTTGACTAATAACATATTCTGAACCATGTCGAAAACCATTTATATGGACACATTATACTGAGTAATAACTTCTGCATCCAGTGGAGAGAGTTACAGTGAGGCCTTGACAGTTGCAACAGTAATTGTCTGATCCAGGTTGCTACTAAAGTGCACCAAAGTCATAAAATACAGCATCAAAGATGTAAGACATCAAGCAATGTGGAGACCTTCAAAGATAACCTAGAACTGATGTATGGCCCCGGCTGTGGGCTCAGATCCAATGTGTCTTGCCGACTTATTAATGATTTGGCCTGTGAGGAGCTGGTGAAAAAGTCAGTGAGAATGCTGAAGATAAACTGGTACAGGAGTGATGTGACCGAGCCTGAGAAGATTACAGCACTATAGAAATCATTCAACCACAAATCATTCAACCGGTGTTACAGACTTGCTCTGCCCTGTTAAACAGTGTCTCCTCAATCGCGATTGATCTCCCACAGACTGCAGCTCCGCCTCTCCTGTTCATCCACTGTAGGTTTGTCATTGATGAACTAGCAAATGATCTGAAAGTGAAAAAATGAGAAGACAATAGTTGTCTCCGTCCTCACATTCAGAGAGAGAGAGGCAGAGGGAGAGAACATCTCCTAATATCTGTCTTTTCCTCAGAATCACAAACAGTTAACTCGTTGATGAAAGAAGCGCTGCTCTCAGGGGGAAATGTTTAGACATCACTCTCCCTATCCTGCAAGTGTGTGTGTGTGTGTGTGTGTGTGTGTTTGTGTGTGTGCGTGTGCGTGTGTGTGTGTGTGCGTGTGTGTGTGTGTACAGTAGTTGTGTGTGCTGATTTGTCTCTTGACAGTGAATCGTCAGTCCCTGCTGAGCCTTGATGAGAACATCAAGGGGCCTTTCTGACTCATGGCTGACAGTGTGTGTGTGTGTGTGTGTGTGTGTGTGTGTGTTTGTGTTTGTGTGTGCGCTCGTGTGTGTGTGTGTGCGCGCGTTTCAGTCTGTCTGTCTGCCTCTGCTTGTCGGTCTTTTCTAAGTAGATGACAGTTCATTCAAACCTCCAGATGCTGTGGTATAAATCAGTCCTTGTTATTCAGAAAGAACCTTTTTGTAAATGATGATGTCGCTGCCACTGATCGTAGTTATCCGTTAATTAACCACTGACGTAATCCATATCACTACATGGAATTCAGGTATGCTGTTGACACGATGCCATGGCTAATCAACAAAATAATAACAATGATTAATATTATTAATATTCATTTGGTTAACTTTTGCTGTTGGCTAAACCTTCTCTGTGGGAGCTGGTGGGCTGAGAGCATCTGTCCCTGATTTAATAAGAAGCGGGATTGTTTTGGTTCAGTTGGTCGATGGAGTGGGAGAGCCAGATGAGAAAGTGGCTGAAAGCAGTGGAGCAGACTGGGTCGTTGACTCAAGGAGCCATCTGATCCAGTGTTAATGTAAGAAATATTTCTTAATGTGGCTTTAATGATGTTGGCTGCCACAATAAGAGCCTCCATTTTTCACGTGTGTCCAGAGCAGAACAAGCTGTTGTGGCGCAGCATTAGTTCAGAGTGTGTGTATCCTCCCTCCCTCCTCTCTGTTTCCTTCACTGAGCTGCTTTTATTAACAAGCCGTGAGAAACACTTGCCTCTCACCTTAACACACTACATTCTCCTCGGCAACTTTATCAATTAAAAAAGAAAAAGAAAAAAAGAAAAATAATGTACAGCCCCAGCAGGTATTTGCTGTTCTGTAATTCCACGCCATTTATCAATACAAGCCTCTTGCACTGAGAATTTGCATAAACCTGTAACAGCACTGCTTTATCATTTAATTGGTCCTCGGTGAAAGACACACCTAAACCTGCAAATAATTCAGAAACTCTGAATTAAAAACAGAATACACAGCGAGAAACGCTATTGAATTCACAAGTGGTTGTCTGACAGTGGCGCTACTCTGACTTACTGTAAACGACTTTCATATTTCTCCAGGTTTACAGGAATTCAATAGAAGTGGAGGCCATTTTCTTCTTGATCTAGAATGATTTAGCACACAGACTGTAAATGGACAAAACCCCTTCACTTCCTCCCATTGTCCAAGTCCAAGTATCCTGAGTCTCAGGAGGCAGCAACTGCACAATAACAACCCAGGGGGTCAAAGTCTTGCCGATAGAAAGCATTGGGGAGTTTGTATCAGCTGTCAGTCATGATACTCAATTCAATTTTTAGCATTACATATCTTATTAGATCCAAAACTAGCATAAAGAAATGCAATTGAAGATTTGTGTAACGAGAGCTATAAGTACAATGGTGCAAACTATCTTGGGTAAACTTTTATTTGATGTGAAGTCTGACTTTTGAATTTGATTGATGTCCCATTCACTAACATAGAGGAGGCATGCTTTCTGCAGCCAGCCACTAGGGGGCCATGCATTTTTAAGATAACTATAACTCAGACTGTGACTGACTTTGAAACTCTCAACTTAAAAGCGTTGAGAGAGTGTGAACAGGGTCTGCACCGGAAGGCGGGTTGGTTCAGGTGACAGTGATGCCAGCCAATCCTATCAATGAAATGAATTGGTATGTTGGCGTAATGACTCTTTGATTTATGAATGGCTCTCAGGATGTGTAAAGAATTTCAGCGAATATGATAAAAAGTACTTTAGAAACAGAGGATTGACTCCACCTTTGATTACCTTTGTGATTGCCCCTTTGAGGCAAAAAAACCTCCAGTAGAAGTAAAGATATCTCTTTTCCCTGCATGAGCCCTGAAGGTCAGAGGTCAGCCCCAGGTTATTATCACCCCCAGGTCTGACAGTGTCTCATGTTTTCACCGCCGTGTGTCACAATGTCTAATATGTGTGCATCTGCTACTTGTAACCTGTGACTGTGCATGCCTGAAAGTGACAGAGACTGCTGGGGTCGAGGTTGGATGACTTTATTGTTTACTCTCCAGAGAGGAGTCCATTTATCATACTGAGAGGAGGAGGTGTGAGTGGGAGTAGTCTGATGACATGGGCCGCTGCACCACACAGAGAGAAACCTGAGCGTTTGTGCGTGTACAGTGTTCGAAAGCAGAACTCATGTTTGCTACTGAGAGATATCTATGGAAAAAGAATGGAAATGTCATGAAAATAAACCCCATGAATCAGACCGTTAAAAGATAATGGATTCGTCTATAAACTAAAGTAATATGCACGGTCCAACACATTTTATTTGGCATTTTGTCCAGTACGAGACTGACTTTTTTCGAGAACGTCTTATTTTGTCAATTTCTGTAAAACAGACAATCATAAAATGACTCATTGTCTGTATGTAATTTAGCAAGCCAATCCTGTCTGTGATATCCAGCCAGCCAGTGATATAATTGCATTTTAGAAAGGCACTAGACTTTTAGGTAATTAAATGACTTTGAAAATATAAAATCAATTTAATATATACAAGACTGTGAACTTCGTACTCTATTGAATTGGGTAGTGAATTATAGTAAAAGTAAGTGTTAGTTTGATTTTGCATTCTGGCTCGGATTAGATGTTGACATGTGAACTGATACCGGAACCTAACGGAACATTATTTTGGTACTTTGCTGTCATAGTACTAATGGTACTATGTTAGTATAATATTTATCTAACGTTACAAAAGATGGTTAAAAATGATTATTGTTGGATTCATGATGTAATTACCCTGAAATGTCAGAAGTTTACAAAGCCAATTCAAAATGGCATTGTTAGCTTGATTTTTTTATTTTATTCTTTATCGTTACAGTATTCAACTTTGCTGGTCTGAATGTCCTAACTATCTCAAACCAAACCCCTCTCTAGACTAATCAAACCACAGTTTGATTTGAAGTAGACTGAGACCACGTCTTTGGGTCGGATCAAATGTTGCTCCCTCGGTATGGATCATGATTGGAGGCATCTTTTATAAACCCGGTCATTTTGGTTCAGACTAAACTGAAATGTCAGTAGTTCCGGACCAAACAATTAAGTGTGACAGAGTCCTTGAATACTGACCAGGGCAGTTTGGAATGGGCATTACATTTCCTCGGGTTTGTCCTGCCTCAGGCGTGTCTTTGCCTTTTAAGGTGGTTCTTCATTATTTATCGCTAAGCTGTTGTAATTACAACTTGATTGTGAGCTTCTAGCCTCATGAGCGCAGCCTCGGGGCCAGAGCCAAGTCCAGGGGTTAATAGTACAATAACTCTACTGCAGCCGTGTAAAATGGGGCTAAACGACCCTTAGGCACCCTCCTCCTCCTCCTCCTCCTCCTCTTCCTCCTCCTGCGAACTGCTCCATGAATAACCCCGCAGCTTAAGAGCATGTGGAAAGTGGTGGAGGTTTAACAGTGTCTTTGATTACCTGTGTCGACGAGGACGTGCTGACTTAGTTGTTCTGCGCTCTGACTGATTGGGCCCCCACGGACGGATGCATTCGCTGATTGGCCCTCGGTTCACAGAGGCCAGTGAGCAGGAAGTCCTCATAAAGAGAGAGGGATGTTCAATCTTCCAGCTCCCCAGACAACAACAAGCCAACTTCTGCTGAGCCTTATCTATTTCTACGGCTGTGTTGCTCTCTGTTTCTGTCTCTTTTCATTCTTGTTTGTCTAACTGTTTAAGCTCACCACACCCACCCCACCCCGCCTCCCCCCAACCCCCTTCATCTCCCACCCTGCCGCCTCCCTTGTCTCCATACTCGCTCTCTCTCCTTCCCTCCATTCATGTTTTCATCTCTCTTTCCGTCTCTATAACTTTCTCTGTTTCGTCTTCTCTCTCTAACAGCATCTCAGACCTCACACTCTCATATCTCTCGTTTAAAAAAAAAATTCCTCCTCACTTTCTGTCGACACCAGTGTTCTTTTCACTTCCTCTCTCTCCCTCTTCCTTTTTCCCTACAGCAGCTCTCAGAAAATTGTCTTCTGTGTGAAATGAGACAGAGGAGATTGGCTCGCAGTATTAGGACGAGAGAAAGAGATACTCTGTAAGGAGGTTGTAAAAATGACTCCTCCGTGGGGAAATACCCACAGCTGTATTAAGATTTCCTCGTCTCCTTGTCTTTTAAACGGCTGCCATTCTCCAGCTAATTGTTTTGAAGCCAGGGCTGTAAATCCCCCAGCGAGATCTGGCTCTACTCATTGAATTAGCCCGGAGTTACAGAAATGTCTCTCTTTTATCAATCTTTGAGAGAGAAATATGTCTCTCCACCCCCTCGCCATTCCTCCCTCAATCTGCTGGAGTCCTGTATTTCCTGCCACATAAAAGCATATCTGCTTAATTCATTTCACCCAGCAACAGGAAAAAATGTGACAAAGATTGGGAGGATTCACATCATGTCACAAGACTTAATCCACTGAGCCACAGGGATCCCTCCTAATGCTGCGGTATCAAAATGTGCTTACTCAAAACTTATTATTTCCAGGGATGAAGACCCCAAATGGCAGGTACCCTCTCTCGCTTTTTCACCTCCACCGCAGAAAAACCTGGCTATCGCTTAACGGCGAGGCCGAGGTTTGCAGGAGACATTGATTGAAGCGAAATGCTCGAACACACTGAAAGCAATTTACTGAAATGTGTCATTTGTTGCTGCTAATCTGAGGCTTCTATGACGCACTGCAGGTGGCGGATGTGAAGTGTCAGCAGCTGCTTCAGTAACAGGTTCCAGCACTCAACTCTTTTCACACACCAACTTCTCCAGGCTGTCTCACACACTTCTGTCAGTGTTTCAACAGGGTGCCATCCTCCTCGTGGTGTCACTTCATCTTGAAATCTATTCACGTGCTTGCTCATTCATTAATATTCACTCTTTGAATTCAATTCTGCTCGGTCATACTTAGATTTAGATACTGGTTTGTTTATTTAGAAAGGTCGCAATTCAGTTAGAGAGCCTTGGCAGAAATAAGTAGGAGTGGGAGAGAACTGCATCTGTTTACCGCAGTCACTGTGTTTATATATTATGCTAATGAAAATCCATTTACAATTCACTTAAACTTGGACCACCATATCCACATAATACGATTTGGAGTCAATTTACTTTTGCATGTAAAGAATCAGTTGGAACACAAATGGGCCAGCTCTGTGCATGCTCCTCTGGCCTTGTCCTATAGCAATACATGCTAACATACATCACATGCAGTGGTGTTGTCTGCTTTCAGATAACAACATAATCCCAAGGGACAGAGTTGCATCCCATCTCTACCAATTGTAAAGCATACAGATAATCTATTTATCAATCAATTCTACCCTTTTTTAAATTTTGTACCAGAATTACAACATTCATTCATTTTAATGGCCAGCTAAACACAGTGAATGCCAAAGTACGGAAAATGGAATAAGATGCAGCAAAGATAATTTTATAGTTTTTTTTCGTTGTGTATCTATCGTATGTATTCACCTTACGTCACCATATGTGCTGTCGACTCTACATAAGTATTCACAGTTGAATCAGTTTATTGTTGATTTATACAGATCCATCCACAGAAAACATGAAGGCTGCCTCGAAGTGAAGGCAGCTCTGGTGGCTCTTTATTTGACTGGAATAGCTTTGTGATTAGTTTGTCACAAATTAGTTGATTGAAGTTGAAGTTATTGGCAGTTTGACTGACTCTTGATAGTTATGTATTAGCAGGACCTGGCCACTGTGGCTGTACGTCTTAATACACACTTTATAAACACGCACTTTGGCTCCAAGTGACGTATCAAGGATGTTTTTGCCTAATTTTTGGATGGTGGGAGAAAATGCTGTAAACAAAGAGTGTGAACAACAAACTTTAATCATTAAAATATTGATACAAGGACAGGGAGCCTTAAGCTTTGCATTCAAACCTCTGATATCACGTCCCAAATGAGCATATTTGCAGGAAACTTAGCTCAAGGACAAAAGACTAATTCACTTCAGCGCAACTGTTCCACCACAGTTGTGGACCTTGTTGTAGAAACTTGTTACAACAGCCTCACAACACTTGGCCAACAACCTTGAGGTATTGTTAGCGTACGGAGGAGCCAGACCAAGGTGAGGAGACTGAACAGATTTCACACAGGTGGGTGGAGGTGGTGCCAAGAAATGAGAAAGTAAAACTGCCAGAATGAAGTAAATTGTTGCTCTCTGTACGGGAGTCGGTTTCAGCACTGAGCTAACAACCTTGACAAGTTGCTATATTTACACACACAAGTCAAAGGCAGTGTTTACAATGTGACTCGAAGCCAAGGGGACTTTGGAGTAAAGTGCTGCCATGCGTTTGTGTGTAAGTCAAATTAAGCCAAGTTAGTTTGACTGATATGGATATTGCTGGGCAGCGTATTACCATAGAAGCAGGTTTTTCCATATTCATGCTGATTATTTTGGTCTCTTCACACAAAGCAGGATAAAATACTGCCTGCCGAACAGTTACAAACCAATCATCGGCTTTGATGTGAAGCCTTGGCAGACAGCGAGGGTGAGAGAAGTGAGAGGGGAGGGAAGAGAAGGAGTGTTTGTGGGGGAACGAGGAAACCGGCAAGAAGAAAGTGGCACACAGATGAAGAGAGCGAGTGAGCTAGTTTGAGCAAAAGTGTGTGTGTGTGTGTGTGTGTGTGTGTGTGTGTGAGTGTGAGTGTGGGTACTTGAGTCACAGATTGAGAGTTAAAAGAGCGTCCGTCCTGGTCAAGATGAGATGGGCGATTGTGTGTGGACGGCATCCTGGAAGTATCTGGAGTGAATTGGACGAGCTCCCCGTCCTTTGAGAGCGCCTCTTTTAATCATGGCTGCTGGGGCTGAGGGATCCAGCCTCAACACGGAGAGGACACTGTTAATTAGACGGCATGTTCCTGCACATCCCCGCAGAGTCAACACTCTGCACAATGACAATGAATACTCTCTGTTTCTGTCTCACACACACAAACATCCAGAAACCTCACCATCACACCTGCTGTCTGGCATATCGCACAAACATAAACATACAGAGGTGTCTTGCTTTTTATAAACCGGCATTTTTTTATGCACATATACACAATATTTATTATATTTTGGTTGGCAATTCATGCCCATCCTCCCAAACTCTTTTGAAAAAGAAACTCCCCTATCAAAGCTTACATCCTCCGTTAATTGCTTTTTTTTTTTTTTACTTAATGAGAGTTTTGCCATCTGTGCTGCAGGTGCATCACTATTAATTTCATAGATCCTCAGAAAGAGTGTAAACAAACGCAAATAGACTGTAAACACATACAAAGATTAGAGATACACCACATGGTGAGTAAGTGGACTCTAGAATATTACCGGAATGTGCGAGCCCTCTGTAGCTCAGTGTTAAGCGCGAAGGGGAGTGATGCTGTGGTAATGTGCATCATTCTGGCCCAACTAAAAAGGTGTCCCAATGCTGCTGAATATAAATGTAGAGATTGCCAAACATCCTGCTCGCTATGTTTCAGATGTTACAAGTGCACGAAAGCAACTTCTGTTGTGTATGTGGAAGATCTTTCAGCAAATGCTCTCTTCAATTCTAGTTGTAGTGCCAAGACAACAAACCTTGGCAGCCTTGTTCCTCTTTGCCCCTGCTCAGCCCCTTGTATACATGAGGTTTTCATACACAGAGTGGTTGTGGATACAAGCCTTATAGAGTTCAAGGGGACATTTTTGGTGATGTTATAGTTGCGTGCAGTCTTCTTGTATCAGACTGGACCTTGTAAAAAAAAAAAAAGTGCTGTTGGGAAAGATCAGATTCTTTGTGATTTGTGTGTCTCACTCTGAAAATGTGAGTCTGCAGTCTGAACATTGGAAGAGAAGTGGCTATTCTTGAGAGTCAAAAGTGTCAATTTGGCAGCAAAATACAAGCTTTTACCAAAATTCATATCAACTGTGAGACGTCTACGTTTTTTGTACATTTCCAACAAAAAATACCTTCCACCTCCCCGCCTTGCTGCTTCTAGCTGTTTCCACAAGTTGGTCTTTCCCTCCCACTCTGCGTCTGTCACCTCTGTCTCCTTCTGAGACACACACACACACACACACACACACTCACTTACTCATGCTTTCCCTCATGCATACACAGCCCTCCCTCTCTCATGCGCTCTGATGAAGCCGTCACTGTCTGTCTACATCCTCAGTCAGTTGTCTGAACGTTGCTCAGGCAAGACTGAGAAAATTACATTCATCTACTGTGGTAATTCACACCCTCACTCTTTGTCTGTCTGTCTTTCTGTCCCCACATCCCACCATCTCCACAAGTTTCTGTGTGTGTGTGCATGTGTGTGTCTGTGTGTGTGTGTGTGTGTGTGTGTGTTCCCCACCATTCCTCTCCCTTTAAACGACTTCTGCTGCAGAATGGTTTATTTATAGGGCCAATTAAATCTGGAGGAGACCGTGGGCTTTGGTGGGAAATACGTCTAAAAAAGCAGAATAGTTTTTCACATTTTTCTTAATCTTGAAGGCTTGCAAGAGCCCCAAACCACTGGTGGAGCTGGGTAGATGGATCGTATTTGATCTGAGGGGAAGAAGAAGGGAGTAAAACAGAAAGGGTGGAGGTTCGGGAGAGGGTAGAAGAGGACCAGTGGAAAAAGAGAAACGAGCGAGGGGAGTGGCTGTTTTCTTAGAAATCCAAAGAGTCAGTCAACAGGTAAATGGCACCTGCTGCAGGAGAAGAGAGGATTAAGCACCGCAAAGGAGAAATATTAATCTCATAACTACACTGTGCTGCTGCTTTTATAGTCTTAATGTAATTTGAAATGAATGTGACTCAGATCTGTGGAGTGAACACGGTGTTAGTTTAGCTAAACGCTGTGCTCAGAAATGGGAGAGGCCGATGTTCTCTACAGGCTGTTTTTACAGAGCGCACAGTTTGATGCACAGGTCAAGTCAGTGAACTAATGCGATTCAACGATATGTTAGAAATAGCCCACTAACCTCTCAAAATAATATATGAGGCAGCCAGACACTAAGAGGAGACTCAGCTTTATTTTACAGAGGTATCACTGTCTGTGCCTTCATGAACCTGAAACAGCTGTTCACGCTGTGCATTACCATAGCAGCCGCATCAGCAAAAAGAGTTTCTCTCCAGCCGTGAAACTTAACCAACCACTTGAATAACAAAAAGACTCAAGTGGAGGAGGAGGACTGCGAAAAGAAAAGTATCACGCTTTCCTGCAACAAATAGTGATCAACACACTTCACCCAGCACTTCCAGGAAACATTCACGTGAAACGTAGATCGTTTGGCTCCAGGCATTTTGTTGTTCTTATGGGAAGGGGTGTCATGTCATGTCATCTTCAACTGTTTACCCAGTAATCTGGGATGCGGGGTATTTCTACCAGTGACACTGCAGCATGGTCTTGAGTGGGATTCAAACCAGTGACCTTTGCTTCCAGAGGCAACTGCTCTAACCACTGAGCCACTGCCGCCTTAAGTGCAGAGTGTTCATCCCTAACATGCAATTTTAACAGTAGAGCTAAATCCTACACTCTGCACTTTCTTGGGGGCGGGGGGGGGGGACTCAGTGATGTCTTTGCAGATGATGTCATTCTTCTCTCTTTCTGATTTCTATGTAATATGTTGTTCTTATAAAGCTTTTATGACAACATCTGCAGAAAGAGTAAACATGAGAAAAAGTGGGTACACTAGATCATACCAAGTTAGGTTTAGTTGTGATTAAAGGTGAAGTATGTAGGATTTAGTGTCATGTAGTGGTAAGGTAATGCAGCAGATTTGTTGTGTGTTGTTAAGTGTTTAGCAGAACCTCTGATGACACTGATAATCATATATATGTTTATATAAAGGGCTTAAACTATGATAATATGCTAACTAAACCATAATCATAATAATGTTGATAACAATAATAATAATAATTGTATTGATAGATCTCATAAATTCATATGAAGGAGGAGATCCTTTTCAGCATCTCGTACCAGTGTACGTTTATGTTAATGTCAACCAGCTTACGTTTTATGGCCTTCATCTTGTTATTGTCCGTCCTTAAATCTTTAAAACCACAAACTCCACCAACTCCAGTAACATTCTCCTAAATCACTAGCTCCCGTGCATAGGTATCAATATCAGGTTTTGCTTTCATAGCCTAAAATTCTGCTCTGAAACCATGTGACAAGGCCAACTCTGCTAAATGCCGTCAGTGCATCAGGGCTGTTTAGGGACAGAGTGGAAGAGAAACTCGTTGGAGGGAGCTTGCCCTCACAGCCAACAGCAGCCCCAGAGCCAGACCCTGACAACATGACTGATGCTCGCTGGCAGCTGGCTACACACTCCTACTGTTAGAGGGGCGGAAAGATAGAGAGAGACAGCAGGGAGAGATGAATGATTCGGGTCAGTGTCAGAACAGGATTGATTTGGATCAGCACCAAAACCACTGATGGCTTATTGAGACAGGGAGATGGATGGAGCGATGGAGAAAGAATGACTAATAGATTTTAGATACAGGATGCTGGTTGGCTTCTGCTGGACCAAGGCGTTCGCTGGGGAAAGGGGGGACGGGTGGTGTAGGGCATGCGGGGGGGGGGCAAGCTGGCTGAATGGCTCCTTCTGCCTTGACTGCCCACAAGCTTTGACAAGATGATTTTCATGCACTGCAGTATTTTGCGTAATCATTGATGTGTCACGACGTACCGTGTTTAGACCGTTAAAGGTGCATGCAGCTAAAAAATTAGTCTCAAGTTATACTTTCCTGGTAAAATGATGTCACCCTGTTGCATTCGACTTATGCACTTGCTTCTGATCCTAAGGTCCTGGCTCCTGGCAACCTCTTTAGTGAGTTAATTAGCTGTGATACAGGAGCAACGGTGCAAGATCGCTCCGAAATAGTCTGTAAACAAACGATCATCATTCTGTCTTGCGTGTGCACTGTGGCTCACGCTGTAGCCAGGTTCCACTTGAGCTTGGCCGGTTGCTACTCTTGCTCTCCAGCCCAGGTTGGAGCTCGCTAGACGGGATAGTTTCGGCTCACTTGTCATAGCTTCACCACTCCGCATAACTCTTGCCATAACCTAGCTCCAGTCTGGGAGGGTTAGTCCCGCTGTCACTGAGCGCGCCACCACTTAGGGCCAACCTCACTGAAAGTTGCATGTGTTTTTGAACCGAGGAACCTTCTTGTTATGGTGCAACAGTGCTCACCACTTTAAGACAGCATGCTTGCCATGCAGATGTTTGCTCATGTCCAATGGTTCCGAACAAGGCTACACGAGCATTATGCCGTGTTACTTCACTGCCATAGTTATCACCATCAACCACCATGTTTGGAAAGTTCCCCAATGCTCCTTTAAATCTTCTTCACAAGAGAGAGTGACAGACAGGTCTGGAGTGATGTCACGTGACAGCAGACTGATGAGCACTTAAACACATGATGCTGTAAGTACACGGAAGACGCCGCATCCCGCTGCACCACAGAGTGTCCTATCTGTTGTCTGGCCATTGTCTGTCCTGCTTTGTCCTCTATAGCGGCCAAATGCCCGGAGCCACTGAACACAACACCAGAGACAATGGACAGGCACAGAGAGGAGCCGGGTTTTGGCAGAGACGAGCTACAGTCACGCACACGCGTGCGCACACAATAAACGCACATACAATATGCAAATGCACATGCAGCACACAGTCTCATATGCATGGGTGTACACATACACACATTCGGCACACACGGCAGCTCAAAGGCACAAAGCTGGCATAACAATGGCAGGCAGAGAGGGCCAGACTCAAATACAAGCCCCTACTGGGTTGCAGGGGATGCACATACATGACATGCACACACACACAGTTCCCACAAAGATACACGCACAGACACACAAAAAAACATGCCTACATCCCGAAGGCACAGAGTTAAGAGACAGAGAGGGACAGTCCACAGTCAGGAGGATCACAATCTAAAAGACAGACACAAGAGAGGGGATGACAAAAAATGATAGCGTGTCCGCTGAGAGAGAGCAGCAGCAGCAGCAGCAGCCTCTAATGGGAGACTGCTCTTCCTGTATGTTGACGACTGCGGCTCAGACAATGTCAGAACAAAACACACAAGTGTCAAGTGAAAGAAATCATGAAAGAAGGGAAAGCTGTACTCTCAGGGGACGTGTCCGGCCGTCCTGCCTTGTAAGAAAGAAAGAAAAAAAAAAAGTTAAGGGAAAAAGCCAAGTTGAGCAGAGACAGTTTTTGGTCCTAACATTTTCCGATTCTCGCAGCTGTGACAGAATAATAAAATAAAGTCCCCGTGCCGCTGCAGGTCGCTGTTACTCACCTGAAAGTCAAAAAACATTTTAAACAAGATCAAACGACTGTGCCGCCTCCCCTCATGAAGAGAGAGGTCAGACGGCTGACCGACATGGTCAGCGCCAAAGGTTAATGCATGAGTAATACAGGCGAGCTGCCTCGGCAGGTCATCTCACTGTGTAGACCGACTTTTATCGCCTCACCTGGCGCACACGAAAGGTGTCGCACTGCTCCGTCTGATTGCTTGGCATCATTTAAAGTGGCGCCAGCTCCCTATTTAAATCATTATCAGGCAGAGAATGTGCAGACATGTATCGTGCTGTGACCAACGTGTGAGGTCTTGTTTGTCCTGCGAGGCTTGGAAATTCTCCGATAATGGCGTGTGTGATGCTGTAATGCGAATTTAAGTGTCTCGACACAAGCTCCATGACAGAGAATACAAGATAAATCACTTAGCAGGCTTGTCTCTTACAACAGAGCGTTGGAAAACCATCTCTGTCACCACACATGACCAGACTGAGAAATTGTTATTGAATAATTAAGGTGGAACATGCGAGATTGAAGTGAACAGCGTGACTGATGTGTACTTGTATGGCATCAGCTTGCAGGAGCGCGAGGCGCTGCCTTAATGTGTGTATTTGTTTGTGTGCGACAGAGGCAGCATGTACATGTGTACTTGGTTCTATACTCATCAAACAGAATGACAGTACTAAGATACATGGTTATGTATAAAGGCGGCACGGAGAGAGAGGCAGCAAAGGATACGATTTTATCAGGGTGCATGGATGCACTTTGCCTCGCTGTTGGTTGGTTCAGACCACGCCATGGTGTCGTGGTTGAACTTCAAATACTCACAATCTACCTTAAAACTTCACTAGAGTATTGAGAAATCGCAAAGACGTCAATGTATTGGTTTACAGAGATGTCATGGGTAGACGCGGTAGAAGTGTTGGGCAGGCCACCCTGTTATACCACTTTTTACCACTAGAGTTAGTCAAGAGCCTCTGCACTACTCTGTCTGCCTATTCAGTCCACATGCTCCTTCTGCTTGTTAGAACAAATGAATTGATTGAGTGAATAAGAGATGCAAGGGTGCTTTTCACTTTGAAACTGGACCACTAAAGGGATGACGAAATGTTACAGCACCACCTATTGATCTGGCATGTGCACTGCAGCCTTTTCATTGGCCTATATGCACAGAAATCTGCAGTGAGATGGAAATACAAAGGTAAAATACCAGATTCAAAATATGTTATGTCTTATTGCCTCAGAATTTCAGTGTGTTTATAGTGTCAAACTCTTGTTTTATGTCTTCCGCAATGCAACATAATTGTCATATCACACATTAAGGTCCTATATACAAAAAGAAAAAAGGGACTGGCCAAAACGGCCAAAGTTAAGTCTTCAAAAGATTTGCTCTCCATACCAATGTGTGACGTCGCATTGCGTCGCGGCGGGCTGCACACTGTCGCGCTTTTCTTTCTCTCCGACTAAGTCAACACTTCCTGCAGCTGCTTCGTAACAAAAAGCCTTTTAATGGCTCAGTGGAGGAAGTGACTGGAGCTGTCAACATTTCATTTACTGTAAAGTTTGATGCGGTTCTGGAAACAGATCAGCCCAATCTCAAAAACCTTTTAAAAACCCATGGCTCTCTCTCTCTCTCTCTGTTGCCTGCATGACCACACATTCCTCAAAATGTCAGCCCAGCTTGATTGAGGGCATGGACCTCTGCAGGACCATAATGTGATGAGTCACTGTGGTCAAACTGGATGCAGTGAAAACACCATGATATCTGGAACTATTTCAAATTGCTATGACAACAACTGTTTCCACAAAGCGAGACATTGTTGCTGTGGGACGGTGAAAGTGAAGCAAACCCCCTCCTCCTTATGCTACAGGTGACGCATGTGCTCGTGCCACTGCAGCCAGACAGCCATCAGACCACCAGTCTGCTCCATCTGCCTGAAATCCTGTCTGTGGCTTCACTTCATCTATACTGTGGATCTGCTCGGAGAATTGGAGACGGTGCCCCTACAGACAAAACAAACAAATTGCAAACAAGACAACAAGCTTCAGGCCAGGGCTTTGAAAGATAGAAGTGTTTGTGTGTGTGTGTGTGTGTGTGTGTGTCTCTTGGTACACATATATAGTACAAGGCACTATAATGACAGACACAACAAGACTATTTCGTAGGTATTAAAGGTCCAGCGTGTGAGATGTAGGTTAAATCTGTCTATTGGCAGAGACGACATGAAAACTATTCATCTTGTAATGACGTTTTTGTGATCGTATAATCATCTTGAATTACAAAATGTTTTTTTTTTAATCACCTAAGAATGTGAGCTGTATGTTTACATCAGGTGGTTCGAGTGAATGTAAAGTGTGTACAGTGCTTCGACGGGTCATCAAGAC
Source organism: Chascanopsetta lugubris (assembly GCA_016785325.1). Classification (NCBI taxonomy): domain Eukaryota; kingdom Metazoa; phylum Chordata; class Actinopteri; order Pleuronectiformes; family Bothidae; genus Chascanopsetta; species Chascanopsetta lugubris. The sequence continues at coordinate 36,173 of JAFBJT010108575.1, forward strand.
CCGATAATGAACACTATGAATACAGACCATCGACCATTGTTTCCTTTTTGTCAGTGCTGCATGGCACTTTGCTGCCACAGGTGTCACTGTAAACAAACTGCATCCCTCTGTGATTTATCTTGATGTGGGTCATTATTCCTGACCCAAGCAAGTTCAGGATGATGTATTTTTGTTTCATACAACTTTCGTTGTTTTCTACCTGATTGATCTCGAGCACATTTTCTTTGTGATGTATGAAACACGAACTTGCCTACGTTTAAATTTTAAAAAAAGGGGGGGGGGGTCACGGAGCTGAATCATCCTGTGTCTGCCTCTTTACCCTGTCTACATATCTGCTTACCAGTCTCTCCTCCTATTATCTGTCCTCCTGTCTGTCTCTCTGCTCCTCTTTCCCTTCTTCTTCTCCTTCTTCCTCCCCGCCGCCGCCGCCGCCTCGGCCTGTCTGCCTGTTAGCGACAGCCGCTGTGCAGGCTTACATCTAGCAGGAAATTCTCTGTCTTGACTAGCTGTCTTCTTACTTGACAGCAGAGAAGCTGGGAGCTGAAGAATCAGGAAACAGCTTTTATCTTGTCTCTCTCCTGCCTTTTGCTCCCAACTCCCAACTCTACTTCTGAGAGGGAGACGCCGATGGAGAGATGGAGGGAGAGAGACAGAGAGAGAGAGAGAGAGGGAGGGAGGGAGGGAGGGAGAGAGAGGCGGAATGGATGCGGGTGTAGGGGATAAAAGCAGGACAGAGTGTGAAAATTATATTACACAGAGCGGAATGAAAGAAAGAGGAAGTGAGACAGAAAGCTGATGCCAGAGTCTCTAAGAAAATGTGCTCTCTCTCTCTCTCTCTCTCTCTCTCTCTCTCTCTCTCTCTCTCTCTCTCTCTCTCTCTCTCCCTCTGTCTCTTTCCCTCTCTGTTTCCTGGCTGTTTTGATGTATTCAGACAAACCCACAGTGCGACGATGGTGAAACAGCCACGCAGACACAACACAACAGATGAAGAGTGTCAGCTGGTGGTTAGAGGCTCACACATGCTGCTTATCTCTCTCTTTCTCGACCCTAACTGCATTCTCACCCTCTCTTCTCCACACAGCCTTTTGTCTCGCTCGCTCGCTTCCTCCCCCCCCCCTCTCTTTCTCTTTCTCTCTCTCTCCCTCTCTCCCCCCGGCATCGCTGTTGGAGTGAACTTGAGATCAATCATCTCGCTAACATTTGATCGCCAACAGGAAATCGCCAGGCAGGGATTTGTAGACTGTGCATCCAAACCATTCGCACAGAGCCTCTCCTGTTGTTACTCAGGCTGTAAGGAATCCCCCATCTCCACCGGTCCGCTAACACTTTAGGTTATGACATAATCTCTCGATATAGTGCAAAGCTGAAACACATGAAATGGAGCTTTTGTTGTGTCGCAGATAGCTACACAAGTTTGATCATCATCCACAGTCACAGTTAATGGTTTTTATTACATATTCAACCGGGAGACCGGTTAGGGTTAGGCAGTTATAGAGTTTAATTTTAAGTTTATAGCATAATGATTTTTCACATGGACTGATTCTAATGGTTTTATAAAAAATAATTTATTTTCTAAATGAGACGATTGTCAATTCCATTCATTTAAATTTCACAATTCAATTGAACCTCATAAAGTTCAGCTTTATTGTGATTTATTAAGTGAATTGTGCATTTGTTATGTAGCATTTTTACAAAATATAAATGGAATATTTCTTTGTGACATTGATATTCTATAGAACTTGTACATACAAGTTAAAGCAGCATTTTCTTGATCTTGTCCCTAAACATTCAAACTGGGACACAAAACACACTTAAGCTCCATGTGGACATGTTTGGGGGACAATGTCCACAGTTGCAATTTTATTATATTGTGATTGAGAAATGTTTTTTATGTTTATATTATTGACGCTATGCATTTATTTTGGTTTCATGTTTATGTTGTAGCATTTTACATGTTTTACTATAAAAAGACAACTATTTTGTATTAAATACATAAAGAAAAAGAAAAAATATATATATACACACACACACACACACACACACACAACACACACACACAAGGCAACAAAATGTGGTCTCTTCCATAACACTCAAACTGGGACATACACCATTTGCTGTGTTAATTTTAGATCACCTAAGTCATTATCGATGTGTGGCAAAATACAGGACTTCACCAGGAAATGTTTACTGGACTAAGTAATTGCATGTTGCAGGTTTACACTGTTACATTTACAAGTGTTGAAAATAACATATAGAGGTGCAGCTGAGTGAAGCCGGGTCCAGATTTAGAGCCTCTGTATATACAGTCATCACTTCTATCTGCCATCTAATGGTTTTACAGCTCTGTAGTACACCTGAAAATATCTGCATTATTGTTTTCACACACACACACACATGCACACACACACATGCACAGGCTCCGTACAATAATAACCTTGACTAAGTACCTCTCCATATTGTAAGTGACTTTTAGAGCACTCTGCTTTCCTCTATATTCGCCTCATTTGCCACATTCTCTCTGCACACCAGTGTCTTTCACAGGGGCCTGTATGTGTGTGTGTGTGTGTGTGTAGCCCTCTGTATATGTCATTTGTTTGCGGTGCTATTAAAGAGTACTCACATCTGGTTAAAATGTCTGTGAATATTTGAGTGGACTTCAAAAGGCATAATTTTGAGATGAAACATCCTTTTCAACATTTTCAAGTGAGACTAAGGTATCACCTTTTAATATGAACTATCGCATAACTTTGATCAAGGTCTCACACCTTTCATTAGCTTGAGAGGACATGTTGAAAATGATCATTACAGAGGTCCTACTGATGCCTGATGAAGACTTTCCTAAATCATTTCCCAGCAATCAGCAGCCAAGCTGTGCTGTCTGGCACAAAATAACCAAGGTCCAAGATGTAGGACAAGACTATAAGGAGACAGCAGGCCATTTCCAGGTTGTTTTCAATGTAAATAAGAAATGACAGCAAACTGGAAGAGTGGAGGTCAAGCCAGGTTTTGGAAAACCACAGAAAGTTCCAGAGAACACTTTGTTTTGTTGCTGGGGAGGGAAATCTAAATCTCTGTTAGACTGCACACAAGACCTTCAAAAAGATGTTAGCAGACTGAAGTGGTTCTGAAATGTTCTGCTGCAGAATCACTGACTCTTCCTGGTCTGAGCTACTAATCAGGAAATGTACCATTTACTCTCATGCACATTCTGATCTGACATTGTGTGACCTTGACCATTTTAATTCTATGTGAAGAACATTGGGGAAATAATGGGGTGGACATTTCAGTTGCAGCATAATGAGCAAATAAGATGCTAATTCGTGTCTATTTATTTTACAATTTTTTTAATTTTTTATTTCAAAGCTGTTAAATGATCATTTAATAATCTTGCAGGTTCTGACTCTCTCCAGCCCTCTCTAATATTGTGTTCTGCAAAGAAACATGAAGGTTATTTCTTCATTCTTTATTGTTTGAATTTACTATCGGTAAATATAGTAAAGTGCAGGGTAGTGTTTTCAGATATAGCCATTAGTGTGTGTGTGTGTGTGTGTGTGTGTCCATGTGTGCATGTGCATGACTGCATGGCTGCAAGTGCGTGTCAGCATGTGCTCTTTGTACATCTGTTCATTTACTGTATCTCTTTCTCTCTCCGTTAGTGTGTGGGCGTGTGATTGTGCGCTTGTCTCTGCATTGTGTGTGTGTGTGCGTTCCTATGTGAGTGTATGTGTATGTGCTTTGGGGTCACCAGTAATTTGAAGTGTGAACGCTTGGTTTCTCCCCAGCATGATGATTTCCTCTGTCAGCAAACTGTGAGCTGGAAAATAGACTCATATTATGATGAGATTAACTTTAACGGTCAAGGATTCCAGATCTTTCCAACAAAGTCACTGAAGATTAGGATGTTCAATGACGCTTTTCTCCGCTCTGCACTTGTGTAGTTTTCACTTCAGTTGAGCCCTACACACTGTTTTGTCTCCTCTCCTTCTCTCCTCTCTTCAAACCAAATATAAACTACAAGCGGGATTATCATGGAACTTTGCAGTAAATGTGAAGATGAGGTGCTTTGAGAAAATTTCCCAGGGAATACTTAGGCGAGAAAAAATGGTTCTATTTACGAAAACTGATTTTTACAAGTTAATGCAATTTGGTGCAGCTTGATTGAATTTAAGGAGACAACTGGGCCTCAGCAAAGTTATACACTTCACTACGGGGTGAGATTATAGTTTTTTATATGTGCTCATTAAACTGTTTTCTGTAGCTGAAAGATCATTTATGCGCGCATCTTGTTAAAATATAGGTTTAAATACCAACACAATGACATTGTAATTGGTACAGTTTGTTACAAACACTACTCTGGGTGAATCATAATTGCTTCTGCGTACTTTTCAAATTCCAAGGGAATATTAAACACACTTATACCATTTTGCTCTTGGAGGTAAAGACCAGATTCAATTATAATGGATGCAATATGCAGCCAGTATATGATAGGTTGGTTTTGGGAATCTCTTTCTCAACAGAATAACTTTTCATTAGATGGCCATGCATCTTTAGAGCCTTTATAAATCTGAATCTGAATAGTTGTTTTCATTAACTAAGAATTAACCCTTTACATTAATATAAGGAGCAGGTTCTCAGTGGAGGCCACCAATTTCAACCACCGTGTCGAACCAGAGTGGACAAACAAAAGAACCTCGTAAGAGTCGTAACGATGAGTGAGCGCAACAATAGGTTCTCTAAAACAGTGATTCTCAGCTGGTGGGCTACGACGCAAAACTCGGTCTTTGACTGGGAGAAAAAAGTCAAGAGAAAAAAAATCATGTGCTTTTATTTTGAAGAGGATTTTTTTATGCATCGGTGTACCGTCTATTCACACTCCTGAACAGTAGGTGGCGATGATGCCCTGTAATGCTAATGGACACCCATCATTCCACAGATATATTAAAACCAGCAAAGTTTGTTTACACATGCTAACTGACCATGGCGAAACGCAGGTACGACACCGACACATGAAATATGTATTTTCTTGTATTGAGGACAAAAGAAGGCCAACACCTCAGTGTGCCGTCAAACTATCTAGATCTTATTTAAATTAATTTGAGAAGTTGAAATTTGTCCTCGATTTGGGTCACGACTTGTCACTCAGGGGTGATGGGTCCTGAAAGTTGAGAGCCAGGTGAGGTGAGAGTTAATGAGCTGCAACATGCAATTTCACCAATAGATGTCACTCCAACAAATTCACTCTTCCTTTACTGTGTCACTCCCCCATAATATGACAATAGTGAAGAGAAAAAAAGATCTTGATTGAATTCTCTCCTCCGCACATACCTCCAATCCTCTCGCACAATTAAACATCTGAGATGTCAATTCCTTTAACATCCTCCCGAACAACCGTGATATCAAAGTCAGCCTCGGATTGTTGGAATGTGGACACAGCTCGTGGGTGTCATCTTATTGTGAGGGGGGGAAGGAAACGGGTGGTATTTGTCTTTTCCGTGCAGATATGGTAGATAAGGAAGATTAAAGACGTCTTGTCCTGACAACTCAGGAAAAAAAGCCAGGGAACAATCTGACAAGACTTAACAAAACCCATCGCAGGAAAGGAAAACTTCAAACAGAATCCAAACCTGCAGACGATGAAGGATAGATGCAAACACACACCACCCCAGGCTCTGTCGGTCGCTCTGTCTGCCTGTCTGCCTCTCTGTCTGTCTGTCCGCCTGCCTGCGTCTCACTGTATCATCTACCTGTTTCACAAAGTGGCATCTATCCTGCATCGCTGCTGTTGCAGCAGCTGCAGCCAATTCTTACTCTGGTGTTGCAAATGAGGAATCAGCTGTCAAGTTGTCATTAAAAAACCTGTTTCCCATTCAGCTGCGCCACATTATCTCACCAACACCTCAATTCCCACACCTCCCCGGCAAACCCGTACCCGACAGAGTAAAAATATCTTTAAACAGGACTTTGACACCGGATCAGATGGAACAACTGTAAGGTTTGATTAGAGTTGCCGTGCGCACGTGTGTCTGTGTGCACGGGCGTGTTTGTGTTGGTGTAACTGACAAGTTTGCTGGCGGACAAGCTGTCACAGCTCCCTGCTCAGCTGTTCCCTATGGACACGTTATTATAGAGCCGTTATCTCGCACTCCTCTTTGTGTCTGTATTTCCTCCCCGTCTCGTCACGACTTCAGAGGACATTTTCCATCGAGTTCCATTCACATCCCGGAGAATGAGTCCGACCGTGAACTCTTCGTTCTGAACCCTTAACACACGCACCCTCAAGTCTAAATTTAAATGATGTAAACTTGCTTTGTGTCACCCTATGGAAGATCAGTCCCGTGAAAGGAACACTCGGCCAGAAATGGGTGTTCATAGCGATACCTGCGGCAGTGACTCGACAATCACTCTTGCACGTACAACAATACTCACACTGTCTGGGCACAGGTGCTTGAGCGAGCATCGACAATAGCAAATGATCACAACTACAAAGCCAGCCAGTGGTCAGCGATGGCTGCTTGAGCTGCCCCTCACACACACACACACACACACACACACACACACACACACACACACACACACACACACAGAGTGCCAACACTGGGTCTCACAACCTGGCAGAGTGTGCCCGGGCTTGCTGGAGGTCTGACCTGGACTGGAGAGCATGATATCAGGAGTGACCTATAGATCTAACATCAGTCAGCGCACAAGTGACAAAGTGCTGATAGGTTGATGGTTGTTGATTTATGGACTTTAGTTTTGACACATTACACACTGTCGCTGCTCCATAGCAGCTTTATTCAGCTGAGGATGTGGCCTGCACTCTGAACCACAGGCTTTGAAGTGTGTGCCCAAATCAAACATGTCACATCAGTGTTGTTTCACAGGAAAGTGCCTGTCAAGTCACTTTGCGTAATCGCTGGACCACAGGCCAACAGGGTGAGTCAGGGTATGTGTCATTTTGTAACCCTGATCTGTTCTTTCTTTGGCATTTGAAAGTCATATTAACAGAATAGAGTTGCCTTATATATCGTTAAAGAATTAGGTCCCCAGAACATGAGCAACACACACACACACACACACACACACACATATACACACACACGCAGACAGGATACTGACTGCTGTGCAATACTGTGCATCACACTCAGAGCCATGTCATCACAACCACTTTAATTAGAACTTCAGAGGTGTGTGTGTGTGTGTGTGTGTGTGTGTGTGTGTGTGTGTGTGTGCTGGGATTTTCCTATCCAGCCTAATCAGACTGCAGTAATCAGGCTGTTGCTGACAGAAAAGATGCAAACTTCACTTTTATGTCTGACAGAGACGTTTCATCAGAATGGCCACATTTTCTTCATTTAATGTTGTGCGCGACATCGGCATCCTGGTTTATATCAAACCACAATCCAGAGCCTTTTAGATCAAATGTGTTTATGATATATGTATGCTGCGCAGAAAAAAACTTTGATAACACTTTTAATCACATCAATATACAAAATGATAAACATTCCTTAAGTAGCAGATACATCACGAGGGTTTGTGTGCTGCGATCTAATGAGCGTGTCGGCTGAATTCATTAGTAGCGTTTGCTCCGACTCTAACTGGCACACCTGAATCAAACTTGGCCATCATTAATTCTCTAAGCTGCAGCTGCGTTCACTCTGCCGTCACGCCACCGTGAAAAGATCAGTGGTGAATGTGGAGAGAGAGAGTGTGTGTGTGTCATTTTGAGTCAGTGAGCAGAGAGCAAAGGTTTATGGAGCTTTCAGGAACTATTCTGTTTGTTTGTGTCTTATAGCAACAAGCCAGAAAATGGGCCCCGTGTCCCTGAGGAAATCACTACCGACTGAACTACCAGCTGCCGGAGCCGAAAGTGGAGGGGCCTCCTGTCCTGAGGTGTGTGCAAGACTTCAAATGCCAAGTCACAAGATATGATGCTAATAGACATATCGTTTGAACCTGAATCTTAGTTTTCAGAAGAGAAATGCCAATAAAAACCTATAGCCATGAAACCAATAGAATACATGCTGGCTAAAGGCCCTGTAAACAACATGTTTTCATGAGGTCAAATTAGCTAGTGGGCTAACTGTGATGGTTCTGAAATTGCTAATACTAGTTGACTTGTTATTAATGCCTCACTAGCTCATTTGCTAACTCTAGCATTTTGCTCCAAGGACTGTTCATGTTTTGTTCAGAAGAAACTTCATGATTTTAGTCAATAGTAGTACTTTGAATAATATGAATATGAATATATATGAATAATATTAATAACGGGTCGTCTTAAATGTCGATATTCTAGCGTACCAATAGAAGCTAATTAGCTTCTTTGTTATGAAGAGGCGGGCGGGGGGGCAATGAAACACCTCGTCTTCAATTTTCATCCTACATCAATGAGTGGAACACTCCATACATGAGCCTGGAGCAGTCGACAAATCACAAGAGAATGGGGGGGCCTGCCGGCCAATCAGTGCAGTCTGGGCTTTTTCTGCGAGGGAGGGGCAAGAGCTCTGCAGGGAGAGAGCGTGGAACAGGAGCTGGAGCTGTGGACAGTCCACATCGACTCTCATGTGTTCTGAACATCTGTCTCGTGATGACACTAATTAAAAACGTATAACCTCTAAAACATGTAGAGCAGCTCTCCTTTATGATGCGTGACCTTCTACGGAAGGACCTCCGTAAATATATTCCAGATTTGATCGCAAATTTGTTGGAGGATTATATCACAGCAAACGTCGAGGGCCCTTTGAACATTTCCGTTTATTTGGCTTAGATCGCTCTCATCGTTGGGTGGCTGAACAAAGGGGCATTGTTTATATATTAGCACGTGGATTTCTACTCCGAGTGAGTGTTTAAACTGCACAACATCAGATTTCTGTCCTCACCATTGTGAGGCGCCTGACATCCTTTGCTGCCTCGTTTTGTCTCTGGCATCAGAATCAAGAACACAGCCCCGCATGTTGCACTATGTGCCTGTAATTTCACTGACAACTGTGTTAATGGATGACAATAGCAGAGAGCAGAGCACCATATGTCTGAGCCTGGGGCAGCGCGGTGAATGGCAGGGCACACAAAGACGAACAGAGAGGGGGGGTAACGGATGAGGGGAAGCCGAGGTGGAGGAAGAGGGAGGGATGAGAACGGGGGGCAGAGGGCGAGGGGAAGAGAGGGAGAGGAAGAAGGAAGGGAGGGGGGGGCAAGAGGCCACAAAAGAGAGAGAGAGGATGAGGCAGAGGACGGAATAGAGTGAGGTAAGACAAAAGCTCAGGAGATAAATGGAGAGAAAAGGACATTTTGAGAAGAAGGCAGGTGAAGAAAACAGAGTTTAGCATAAGAACAAACGAAAGGTTTTTCTTTCTTTTCCTCTCCATTTGCCTTGAATCCATTTTTCCATCTTGCTCCTCCATATCTTCTCCTCTCTTCATCTCTATCTAAATATCAGTAATCAGACTGAGGTTATTTCTGTGCTGTTGGCCGGAAGCTTGTAAGTAGATGATTGTTGAAATGAGCTTCCGGACATCACTTAATGCAGGAAGTGCTGTTTGTGGAGAGGCCATGACGGGGACGCCAGCATCCAGGGGTTTCACTCAGAAACGCTGCTGCTTCTTCTTTGTTCATTCATTTTTTATATTCTGAATGTAGTTTATTTTCCCATTTTTCCCAAAACATTCTTGTTGACTGAATTTGAGAAATATTTCTATATTAACAGTATATAGTTTTCTGGTATAGGTCTAATGGTAGTTGCTGATGATTGTATTTAATAATAACCATAATAATAACTGTCATTTTTTATGAAGAATGAATAATTGGTAGTCATATCATTTTTATTCTAGTTTATTGATTTTATTCAACCCATTATTAACATGGCAGTTGGTGGAATTACGACTGAAAAATAAGAGACTGTTGATTCTCATCAGTGGGACAGTTTTGAACTCCGCCCATCCGTCAAACACAGACAGATGCACAAACATCACATTGCTCATATTTAGATATTTTGACTTTTGAAGCTGTTCTGCTTTGTAGCCAGTTGGAGGAGGTGATGGAATAGCGACCTTTCCTGTTCGATTCTTCACTATTGAGTCAGTGAAGGAATTCCAGGTGCCATCTCTCTAAACTACCAACAGCCCCACAAACATGTCACCTGCCTCAGCTTTAAATTTGGAGATGAGCTGAAATGAAATCGATAGTGATGTGGTGTGGATGACATGTGACGGTGGGTCTGCTGATGTGTCTCTGGTATTTATCAGTATGTCTCAAGATGCAAAAACATGTGATGTTAAAGCATATTCATGACTCTTAGTTTATAAAAGCCTGCCTCTGAACATCTTGGAATGTGACTCGGTATGAATGATAGAACAAAATTATATAGATCATACCATCTGAAATAGCTTTGATTCTTTTTTTTTCCGACATGGGTTGAGCACCCTGGATGTTTGAGCTGAAGTGGTGATGAGATGGCCTCATTGAGAATAACTTTGGATTACAGTTGTGGTGGGTGTCACTCCGTAATGATATCTGATCACTGGCTCATCTCATCTCAGTTGCCAGAGCTCCACTCGTAGTATTCATCAAATCCCAACTTTTCCCCCAACTCCTTTCATGTCTCGCCTTTCATTCCGCCATCCTCCTCCTCTTTCAACTTCCTGTGCGCAGGCCTTGTCCTGCTGCATCCAGCCGCACACAGAGACTCTCGTATTCACAATCACTCGTCTTTATGTCCTCGTGCACCGCGCGCCTCCAAAGTGTGGAGCTAAACGAGCCATTAACAGGAAGCAGGGAGAGAGGCAACATGTCAAATATCAGACGGGACAGCTTGAGAGAAGTGGAGGGGACAAAGGAAGAGAGGAGGGGAGGGGATATCTTATTGAAATGGAAATAGAACAGGCCAATTAAAACATTTCACTGGGAGCTTGTTTGCATCTCCAGCTTGGCTCCACAGATTATATATACAGCACATTATAGAGTAATGAATATGAATAAATTGAACTCCACAATTATCCCGCCACCGCTGGGTCTCAATTAATATACAGTGTTTCTCAATCATAATGTAAATAAATCGATCCCTCATTCATAATCAGAAAGCATTCACCTATAAAAACCAGTCCCAGACTGTATTTGTTTATCCATTTAAAACATTCAAAAATGCATTTGCCCGTCAGGTGTAATTCAATGATTAAGACTTGGTCTCTCCCATTAGAAGCATTAGATATGTATCGCACACTTTCAGTCGCATTAATGACTCAACCATCTCATTTGTAAAATATGTAAATACACCTTTGGAATCTTTACTATGTGGAAGTGAATCTAAATAATGACTGTGACCTCTGAATGCCTCAATTATGTTTTACACCTGGGATTTGGAAACATCCTCCACCATGAACCAAACAGCCAGTTGCTTGTTATGTTAATTATGGCAGAGGCAGGTCTTTATTTATTCTTTTTTTTTTTTTTAAACAGAATTGTTTGTAAACAAACATTTTTGTAATTAGTTTGAATCTATATGTTTGGCCTTCTTTTCATTAATGATGCCGTGTACAAACAAAGTTCAACCCTCCACTGTCCTACTTCTCATGCTACATTGAAACACTGATTTCCTCATGAACAGCTTGTAAGGCAGCAGACTAGACTTCAATAGGAGTCGAATATAATGTTAATGATTTTGTTTTTCATTCATATACATATTTATATATTTTACACGTATTTGGAGCCTTGACAAGTGTTTGTTTTAGTTGCCCCTGACTGAGTCCTTCTTACCTATATCACCGTGTTTATAGTGCAGCATTTATGCACAAATAAAGGGCTTTATTTTCCATCTGTAGGCCATGTAAGGTAAGGGGAGACGATTAAGCAAGACCAATTAGAGATTTTCAAAAATCCTACAAACTGAGACTTTAAAGATCGCTAACTTACTGTTCCATCCATATCAGTTAATCATGTGACTATGTTCATCACAAACGTTGTTGCTGTGACTAATTGACTGCTGCATGTTGCAGATGAATAACCCTCACCTCACTCCTCCCCTACGAGCGTGAAGATGAACCCTCAGTCATCATTAAAGCTATTAGGGTGTTTATTTTTCCATTCTGTCGTACTGTAAAACGGCGGCCTCGTATTGAGGACTTGCCCCTGTTGTTGATAATGGTTCATAATAAGGGCTTTGTTTTTATATCCATGTGATTAAACACTATTGAAAACGTCATTCGTGCAAATGGATCCTTTTCAGCAAGATGTTACTCACTGGACCTTTAACACCACCAGTGTAAAGTCATTTTAAGGATTTTGTCATTTCCCAAACCAACATCAACCACATGTTTGTACATACACATGTGTGTTTCATCCAGTGGCACTTTGCTTTCTTTATCCATGTGAGGCAAACCAAAAAGACCCGGTTTTTAATGCTGCACAGTCAATTATTAGTGACTGGTGTCAATAGAAAATTATGCTTAGCTTTCATTATGACAACTTCTCTAGGGGGGGACCCCCCCACCCCCCCAGTGGTATAAAAAAAATAATGCAGCCATGAGTTTGTGTTAGTGCTGAGACCTCTGCTCTCTGTCTCCCGCTCTGACAGCCTCTTAGATGAATGCTCTCTGCTTTCTGGAGCTGACTTTGTTGTTTTCTCAGGCAGCCATGTGCAACTAGGCTAATGAGTACATTTAGCTGGAAAATGCTGAGGTAACACTTTCATCACATCTGTGTGTGTGTGTGTGTGTGTGTGTGTGTGTGCGCGCGTGCGCACATAGCCATGGATTTGTGTATGTGAGTCTATATCATCTGTTTAAGGTCACACGAGAGTTGTTGAAGTTTGAGCTGAAATAAACTATTGAGAGACTCATCCTGCTCCTTGCATCACATCTCTCAGCTGCTCATCATCATCATCATCATCATCATCATCTCGTCCTCCATTCATTCCACTGTCTCCACCTCCAGCCCTCTCACTGTCTCACCTTCCTCTGTCATTCATACTCTCTCTTTTCCTCATCTTCCCTCTTAACTCACGCTTCATTCATAACTTTGTTTACCTCCAAGTATTTTCTATTTACTGTGTTTACATCAATCACATGAAGCACTGAAATATAGAAATTATATCATAGAATGTGAATACCTATAAATTGATCTAAAAAAGGACCTTGTATGCAAAATATATTTTATGGTTGAATGATGAATGAATTGTAAAAAATAGATATTTAAAAAAACAATTATACGTATTTATGCTATATATTACACATATTTATAACTATTTACTATTTATGTTATAATATATATTGACTCTTTAAAAATAATGTTGTGGTGTCTTTGTTTATCATAAAAAAGTAATGCCAATTTGATCAATTGTATTAGTTATTTTTATCAGCTGACCAATGAGGGCTGATGTTATTGTTTCCATGGTTCCCAGACATTTTGAAAAGCACTGACCTCCCTGCAAAGCAAACTTCTGTTGTCACAGAGAAACAATTTAGAATTCTGTCTACATGGAATGAATCCCTCAATTCAACGTTTTCACCTCTAGATATCTCTAAGTTCTGTATAATGTAAATTTAAACATCGACATCATTAAGGTGCAGTGTGAATGATTTAATGATACCTCGTGGTCAAGACTCATCACCTCACCCTATCATTTCAAGCTTGGAGAAGATCTGTGGGAACTCAACCATTAAAATGTATAGAAGGTGTTTAGTTTAAAAAACATAATGTACACTCAGCCAGGACCTGCTCTCAGGGAATAAAAAGACCAATTTGTGTATGTGGATGATTACAGCCTAATGAAAACATCATTAGGACAATTCTATCGTCCCTTCCTGTTATTCAGTTTTACCTAAAACACAATGGACTTTTAACTAATCGTCCACTTGGGTTCAGAGAGTTTATATGAGGGAGCAATTTAAAGTTATACCGGGAGAAAAACACTCACCTGAAACGCGACTGGTTTCATTAAACTCCGAGGACAAAGGCCAAGAGCGTGTTGCAGCTGCTCGCTCAGTGATCTGCTGCAGTAATGCAGAGAAGGACCCAGCTGCTTGTTTGAGCACTTTGGGTTGTCGGTCTAATTCCCCTGATTTGTAAACCTGCATTAGCGAGGCCAGTTATTCTCTTTTACTCGCCCTGATAGGTTTTGCTCCTCTGCTCCGAGTGTCTGTTCAGCTCAGCAGGAATCCTCTCTCCGTGTTACTCTGCCAATACAAAATAAAGTGTACTTCAAAAGAGAAGCTTTAGGCTTTAGATGTTTATACGTATTTCAGACGCTGTCGTTGTGAAGAAGTGGAATGAAACTGTTGATTAACTGAAGGATGTTAACTACACGTTTTTTCACAATGCGGCAAAATAATACCAGTGCAGTTTGCACAGTTCTAAAGATTAAAGCAATGGTGGGGAAAAGACAAAATGGGACTAAAATTCAGATTAAATGATTTCTGTAGTCTCTTAGTTGTGTGTTAAAGGTCCACTGTGTAAGAGTTTAGGAGGAATGTTCCGTATTTGTTGGCAAAAGGGAAAATGAATCCATTATTCTGTGCTTTCATGAACATATAAACACCTCACTGAGCAAAGTTTTGTTTTCATTACCCCATATTGACCTCATATTTACGTTTGGAGCAGGTCTCCTCTATGGAGGCGGCCATGTTGCACCCCCATGTCTTTTCACCCCTATGTGTTCTAACGACAGCTGAAGGTTACTACTCCGATACGCTCGGATCTGAAATGCGAGATGAGGATTATTCATTAAACTTACACCCTCAGTTTTCTAAATGCCACTTATTTATACACACTGTAACTTCAACAAAAAAAAAAAAATCACGTCATGTGGTTTACTGCAACAAATCTGCTACAACGCCAGATCTCATAAAGCGAATGTAGATGAAGTGTTTTGCAAATAGCGGCGTGGCTCCGCACTCTTATTTGTAGGCAATCACCAACACCAGGGGTCATTGCATTTCGCTAAGAGGAAAGCAAACCAATTACAAGGAAGTTTGTGCTCAGCAAACCATGAAAATGCCATATCACATCATGCAAACAGAGGGAACAGATGTTATTCTACCCTAAATGAACCACTCCGCTCAGGAGCAGGAAAGAGTTGATCTCGGTAAGTTGATCCCTCTCATGTTTTTAACAACAACACACTCCCCATTATAGAACTTGGTGTTGAGCTTCACTGTAAAACCTCACAGCTGCTTCAAACAACCTGTCAGGTGAGCAGGTGTGATCCAAGGGGAAGACGCTGCCTCTTACAAACAAGCTCGGGTGAACACACGCACACACACACACACACACGCACACACACACACACACACACACACACGCTCACATCCTCTTGTCTGTAAAAATGCGCTGTCAGGACTTTTTCTAAACCTCCATATCGCCATTTCTTCTCTCATTTGACCATTATGCAATATAGAGCATTTAATAGCTAGTGACCTCTGCTCAGAGCACATGTATGCTCATTGGCCACTTGTTCGGGTACTAATGAGCCAACAGTCTCACGGAAGCAACTCAGTGCAGGTCGCGCGCCAGACTTGTCGTGACAGTGTAATGCACCACATCACATTCCAATAGAGAATCAACAGTTATGGTTGTGCAGTTTAACAAATCCGCATTAACCACATGACGCTTCCGAGTCAACGCGGATCCAAAATCGGGTCAATCCATACCAAGAGGATTGACGGCAGGTATGAGCGGGCTGCAACGTGGTGCTAGCAGGGGTGTACCTAATAAAGTGGCCCATGATTCTTGATGTCTGTCGTTGTAATTCTCCGTTTCAAAGCCTCCATTCACAAGTTTTTCATTCTTATTTTCTTACGATATTTGGAGCAAAAACCTCATTTCTAATTCACTCGGCTTAAAAAAAAAAAGTAGTAACTCAGAGCTGATGACGGTGGCGAGGAGATAGATCAATCAGTGGTAACCATGCAAGAGTCCCCCCCCCACCCCGCCACCCCCCCCCCAGCCCCCCGTGCAGTCACTTTTATGTGAGTTTTGTCAGGCCCTCCTTGTCTCCCCCATTCTGCTTTTTCATCTGCTGTCTCCCTCCATTTTCTGCCCTGCTTCTCCTTCCTCTCATTTCCAGCCCTCTAATCATACACTTGTATCTCTGTCGTGTGCGTTTGAGGAGCAGGGAGGGCTGGCCCAAGTAATAAGACCATTAATCATGGAGAATAATTCCTAGAAAAATCAGCCAACCTTGTTGAATCTGACAGCCACCATATTGGATCTGTATGGCGGAACATAATATACGGTCAGATAAGAAGCTTAGAGTGTGACCCATGGGGCACTATTTTGCAGTGTTGCATGTTTATAAGTCTTTCTTTATTCAAACGCATGCACTCCCTTGTTCTGTATCTTTGTGGCAACAAGTCGGGGACGTTGAAATGAAATGTGCAGCTTCACGGTTCATTATATTATCACATGTGATTCATGGTCATTATATTCTATTATTATGTATTTGTGCCTCTGAAACCTGAGTCAATGTCAGGTGTTGTTCGAAGATGTCGTCACTGGAATGTGAAAGGTCAAAGGTCATTGGCAGATTTTGAGAAATGAACACAAAATAATGCACTTGTAACAAAACACCAATCTCATTCATCGTAAGGGAAGAGACCATGCGTCATATTGATTCATGGGCTAAAACGTTCAAATTTAAAGGTGCAGTGTGTGAGATTTCATGGAATGAAATGGATACAACATGCCACTTCACCTGTAGAGGTCACCAAATCTTACACACTGCACCTTTAGGGCGGACATTCTATTTCAAGACTGAGAAGAATGAGTCACTGACGTGTCTGACACTGACATGATCTGCCATTCACTGGTCATGTCAGTGAATGGCTTTTTCTTTCAGTCGTAGCGGAGAGGAAGCGCATGAGGGATGAGGGGTGTTTGTATTTGCAAACTTTTCTCCATCGATGGACTTGCACCCTGCCACCTTCAAAAGCGATGGAGCAGATGCTCCTCATCTCCCACCAAATGTGTTCAGCCACATGCTGGATAAGTGCTTAAACGCTGGATTTAAAACCCTATGTGTGATGTGAGATGAAAAAAAGAAGTGTTTCATGTAAACTTCTCCACGGCTTTAAACTAAGCATCGAGCCACAGATTGTTTCAGAGGGCTTTTTTCTGCTCGGTGCCCACATGAGTGCTGTTTTAATGAGCCGCGCTCCCAGACGGAAATGTTTCAAGGAAAAAATGTAGGGGATTAATAACTTCAGAGCTGTAATAATAAGGCTGGAATAATTCTGGAAAGTGTGTGTGTGTGTGTGTGTGTGTGTGTGTGTGGTGAAGTGTTTGGTGTAATGATTTCGTGACTAACAGTGTGCAGTTTCATCTTCGTCTGAGTCTGCTTGTGTGTTGGTGTTTTTGTGTGTGTGTGTGTGTGTGTGTGTCTGCGATGCACCACACATAGTATTGTTGTTGCTACGGAAAGGGCAATGTCACGCATGTATACAGACACACACACACGGTGCAGTAGTGTTACACATGAAGGGTGTCAGTAATGGGATTCTGGTCAGGCCAGTGTGACCATGCCGTACTAAGCTAAGGTCATTGATACCATATCAGGAGCTGAGAGAGAGAATCTGAGGGGAGGACGAGAGCCGAAAACAAAAGAGCGGGGGGAAGGAGGAGGGGAGGAGGCAGGAAAAGGATGTAAGGAGAGAAGGAAGGGTGAGAGGAAGATGGTGTCAGTCACCTAGTTCATATGGAGGTGTTGGCTTCCCCTCAGGTGTCATCCATTACACACCTTTTCTTTTTCTCTTATCCTCTGGGTTATCTCTTTTTTCTTCTTCTCCTCCTCTCCACTCCTTTCCTTTACTCTCCAATGCATCCTTACCTTTCCTTTCCATTCTTTCCTTTTCTCCTTTCCTTTCCTTTCCTCTTCTTTCCACTCCATTCCTCGCATTCCCTGTCCTTTCTAACTTCCCTATCCCATTTGTCCCTTTCTTGCATTCCATTTCATTCCATGCCATTCCTCTCCTGTCCTCTCTGTCCTTTCCTTTCCTTTCCTCTCCTTTCCTCTCCTTTCCTTCCCTCTCACACCTCCTTAGACAGGGCTATTTTCTGCCTGTCAGCCAGTTTGCAGACAAGCACTGTTTTCCACCCTGGTGAGACCCGTTTCATTGTGTTTTCATTGTGAGTGTGTGCGTATATTGTACAAGTGGCCATTGGATTCATTTTTTTGCATGTGTGTGTACGCTTGTGCATGCAAGTGTGTGTGTGTGTGTGGGTGCATATTTATAAGTAGCCATTTGCTTCCTGTGCCAGTGAACCTGTGTGTGTGTTTATGCGCTTGTGTGTGCGTGCGTGTGTGTTCCCCTGTTGTGACAGTGTTGAAATCCAAGCTGACATCCCCTTCTCCCTGCAACAGCATATGCCCCTCAGCAAGACCACTGGGAGACTACAGAGAGAGGGAGAGGGAGAGAGAGAGAGAGAGAGAGAAAGAGAAGGAAGGGATGACAGTGAGAGGGGGAGGGCGGAAAATGGAGAAAATGAGAGGGAGACAATGGGTAATGGATGGCATGAAGGAGAGGAGGATGGAAAGAAAGATGAGATGGAGGGAAAGAGAAGAGAGGAACAGAGGGAGAGGAATAGGAAGGGAGCCACCGACTGAGACCAAGACAGAGGGAGAGAAAGCACCCCCACTGCGTTCCTTTTCAGTCCCGGTAACGCTGGCATGTGTTAAATGTAAAGCTGCTGGCTGACTCACCACGCTACCAGCTCATATTCAGCACTCTCTACTGCTCTTGTCTGACAGGGAGACAGACGGAGGGAGAGAGAGAGGGAGAGAGAGAGAGAGAGAGAGAGAGGGGAGCAGCAGCAGAGATTCAGCACTGTTCAGTGATGGAGGGAGGGAGAGCACAGGCCGTCAGTGATCTGTCTTCACTGTCCTGCCTCCCAAACCCTTTAAAAAAAAAAAATACATGACCAATGACAGAAAAATGTGTTTTTAAAGGTGTAAACCAAATGATTAGTTTCATAGTAACAAACAGGAGAAACGAATCCCGGGTCTCAAGTTGTGTATTTCAAAGCTTGTGCTATTTTAAGGGCACATGACAAGGGAGGCAATGTGAAGTTCTGTACAAGTTCCTGGGTGATGTACATGAAGGAGCCATATTTGGCTTTTCCCATGTTTTCCTGTTGCTCGGTGAGCCGGGGCGTCGGAAATCACAAGGGTCTGCAGCAGGGGGCGCTGTTCATCACAGACCACACTGATCAGAAGCTTCTACTTCTCATTGGAGTGTGGCCTGTGGTGATCAGAGTCTGATATATCAGTGACCAGGACAGTTCCTAAGTGATTGTGACCAATCATGGGCCAGTTGGCCAATCAGAGCAGGTTGGACTGAAAGGGGGAGGGGCCGAGCCTCCTCAGAGTGTCTCTGCGAGACAGAGAAAACAGGAGCTGGAGTGATGGACAGCAAAAGTGAACTATTGTGTTTTATGAACATCTAAGACTGTCAACCTGTGAGAGACACTCATGAATGAATGACCATACAACAATTACAATCGTTTTCCTTAAATGTGATGTTATATAGATTATATAATATTTATATAGATACCATTTTGTCACCTAGTGAACCACCAGTGTGTTGTGGAAGGTCAAAGGTCAAGAAAGAGAAACATGAAAAGACGTTGGCAGATGTTTCGGTTGAGAACAACTTCCACGACAACTTGTTTCTAAAAATACAAACTCAGCAAACGGATCAGAATGGATCCAGCTCAGTTCTACACGTGATCAAACATGGAGGAATCTGTATAGATCTATCCAGTACATGTGTCACGTTGCCCTTTCCGTCGCAACAACGCTGATAATAGACACAAACTGACACAAATCCGGCTTTTACAACAATGTGTCTTCACGTTTCATAAATTTGATAGATTCCTATTTTTAGGATAGAACCTCATCACATCAGCTCAAATTAATAACTTGTAGAGTAACGTGTTTGGAAGTGACTCGCATGTCTCCTGTGCATGTTTTTGAGGATCGGGATAAAAGTGTGAGTGAGAAGAAAAGGAAAGGTAAATGTGGGCTCGGGGGGTGTTTTGGGGGGGGGGGGGGCCAACAAGTCCTATAGAAAACAATACATTTACTGTCTTTGTCTCGGCTCCCAGTGGACACATCCACACAAGCGCCGCACACGAAGCCTTCCTGGTGCTGTAAGTCTGTGTTGATCAAAGGCCTGTGCTGCACCGTCAGTGGTGTGTCAGGGAGATGTGAGGCGTGAACGTTAGTGATCACTCTGTGTGTGTCGCCATCTTGAAAAGACATCTATTCTTTTTTTCCCCATCATCTTTATCTTAAAGGTACAGTGTGTACGATTTTTGGGGATTTTTTTCCCCCTTTTTTTGCAGGAGAAATCCAACAATTAGATTATTTTCTACTACTATATCATTTATGATCAATGCAAATATTGTTGTCTAATTATACTTATATCAAGAGTGGGTTTACTACATCGGCCGCCATATTGCACCATTGACTTCTAGATGGCTGCTATATGAGGGCTATTCAGCGGCAACTCGCAACATTACCACTAGATGTCGCTTAGTCCAACCCATCCTACTTGTAAACAGAGCATGTCAGCAGATTTTTTTTTCCAGCACACAATGTGACAGCAGCTTCACAATACAATGATCCATTCCAGCAGAAAGCCCTTTAGCGAAATCACAGCAAGCAAAACTGCCAACATACATTTCTTTTGTTTTTCTGTTGCTACGAGAGACTCAACATTACATGAAGTGTAATATACTCCGGCACCAATTACACACAGAGTGTCTATAGAGGAGTGTGTTTAATTCTATACAGCTTGCTGTGGCACTATTTCATATCAGCACAGGCCGGAATGTGGGTATTCATAATTTTCCTTTTTGAATAAACAGCAGTTCAAGTGAAGTGTTCTTTGGTGGAGGTGAAAAATGGAGGTTTGAAGGAGAGAGAGAGAGAGAGAGAGAGAGAGCGAGAAACAGAGGGGGATGTTTTAGTGTGTACACAGTGATACAGTGTGCACATGTGCATGAAGGTGATCCAGCCACATTATAATGTATGCAATGGCCTTGGAGAGAATACACACATGTGTGCGAACTGTGTGGTAAAGGACTAGATTAAAATTTAATTGGATCGGAAACATCGCACCATGTTATTTTATTTATCTAAAGAAAAGAGCATAAATTACAAAAAAAACAAAACATCGGCACATGTGTAAAATCCACCAGGGCAGGAACGATCTGTAATCATTTGTAGGGGAAACGTCCATCAAACGTGTCGCTCAGTCTCCTCCTCCCTGCTGCCTGTCTGCTCCTTTCACTTGTTTCAGCACCTTCCAAAGCTTTGCACTACCTGCTGATAAGGAGCCTTGATGACCAGACTGGATGTAAAATGATTTCCTTTGCAATTTTTCTTTTTTTTTTTTTTTTTGCCCTGTCTGCCCCGGCATCAGTAAAATGTCACGGAGGTGGTGTCGGCCGCTTTTCTGATTGCATAGGCAAGGTAGAGGAATTCACAGCACTGTGCATGCAGCATGACTGATGGAACACTCCAACTGCAGCAAACACCCACAGTGGTGCAGTCTGATGAATACTGTATAGAAAATATAAATATAACTTATCTCCAGAGCTTTTGTGTCAAGCTGTGAGGATGTTTCTATTTTTTTTAAGCATCTCAGATGCTTGCTGCATTCTGAACACACTCTCCACTACAGATTTTCAAGGTCCAGTACGCAAAATATAAGTGTAATCTATTCTCGTTTTCAATTGGCAAAACATGAATGGAGATACTAACACTGACTTTAAAATGAGTGTGTAATCAACTACAAAGTTGCCGTCGCCCTAAGCCCTTCACATTCTCACATAGGAGCAGGTGTAGGAGGCCACCATGTTGCACCAGCACCATTTTTACGGTAGCCTTAAATGGACAAACCGAACATCTTTTGACTTTTAATGGTAACTGCATGCTGGGATGAGGAAAGGTGAGCTGAAGGGTTTTCAGCATGCAACTAATTGGACCATTAGATGTCACAGACGCCCACAGAGGGTTTACAGTTGCAAGTGTAGACCCTCTGGCTGTGTTGTATTTAATAATTAATAAAGTTTTTTTTTATGTTGTTTAACCGTGTAAACAAAAAGAGTTTGTGTACATAAATGAAAACATGTTTAAATGAAGTTTTGTTTTTGGACAGGTTTCACCTCCTCGTCTCGCTCTCTTCATGATCTTCAAACCCCCTTCAACAAAGCTCTGCTCTCACGAGGCCTGATCCCTCCTTACCCGCTGTCTCTCTTTCATTCTGTCCCGTCTCGCTCTCTCACCCTATAGCGATGTGTGTGTGTGTGTGTGTCTCTCTCTCTCTCTCTCTCTGCCTGTCTCTCTCTCCCTCTGTTGCCCTCCTCCTGTCTCACTGCTGCTCCCTCTTTTGCCCTCCCCTCTCCCTTTGTTCCAGGGATCAAACGAGTATCTCTCTAGTCCGTGCTCCGTCACCTGGGAGCACGTACTCGTGCACACACACACACACACACACACACACACACACACACACACACACACACACACCCTATGTGTCCCTCCTTGAGTTTGCAGCAATGCTCATGTTACTGTTCATGATTTGCGAGTGGCCGTGGTCAAAGAACAAGCTAACCTTTCAACTCACCTTATTGCCGGGATCAAAGGAGCGAGGCAGAGCAAAAGAGCAGAAACACAAAGAGCAAAGCAGAACAATGTCAAACAGGACAGATTAAAACAGAAACGACTTCCTCCGAATTGAACTGAAATGACCATGATAAAGATCAGAGCCGACTCACACTGAAATAAATCAAATGGCAAAAAGCGCGGCTCACTGTTCCCGTGGATCCGTATTAAGATGCGGTTCCTCCTGGAAGTCGAGATTACATTTTTTTTTTTGCAGAGAAAAAGAAATCCCTAAATGTCTCCACAAAGTCAATATGGGTTTCCTCAATAAAGTCATGTACTTGTGGCAACATTTACTTTTTAGGATATTTGAGAAACTCACAGCAATATTTTTTGCAAGACTCAAGAACGTACAGTAAGTGCTGCGGTCAAACAATCCCCTCAAGTCATTACAATTCTCTTTCCCTGGTATTTTCATCTGAATTTGCTCCAATAAATTGAGTTGGATCCGTGTAAAATTGTATTTCATTGCAGTGAATATAAATGAGCATATATTTATCTCTGCTTGGTCTGTCAACATCAGACGGATAAAAGCACCGAGCCTCATGTCTGCACCTTTGACTGATCTTGAATCCATGTGGCTCTGTGACATCTTCAACTAGTCACATGATTCAATGACAGGGCGGATGACTCCTGAGGGTCCAATCAACACATAACACCTACTTCACTCCCTTATAGACACTTTGTGGTTGTCTTAACTTGGCACACGATGAGCTCGTATTCACCCTCTTTAAAGCTGGACCCCGAAGGAGATTGGGAGATATAGATTTTCCGAGAGGTTGGACGTCATGTGCGAATCTGTCCGACTCCATTTATCCCCCTCTCTAATCGTTATGTGTTGTCTTGCAACATGTTGTTTCTCCTTCTAATTTGTGTGTATTTGCATCACCAGTTTGTTTGTTTGTATGTTTGTGTTAAAAATAGGCTGAAGACAAACTACTTCAATTGCTCCTTATGCTGATGTAATGGAATTGTTATCCAGGTCGTTGAATCTAATTTTTCGTGTATAACGTCTGAGAGTGGGGGGAGTGTGTGGGAGGCGGTGAGGGAGCTCTCCGTGTCTCTATTTGTGTGTGTGTGTGTGTGTGTGTGTGTGTGTGTGTGTGTGTGTGTGTGTGTGTTGGGTCGTACATTGTAATTTGTGACACTACAAGAACAGGCTAATAGTCCCAGATGTTCAGAAAATGCTGCAGTGTCCTCATACTGTCCACCCCTCCAGCTCCTGTTTTGAACTTTCCCCAAAAACACTCTGTAACGCTGCTCTGATTGGCCGGCTGGCCAAGTCCTCTGTGATTGGTTAACTGCTCCCAGCTAATGTGTGTCCAGGCCACTTGCACATCAGACTCTACCCCCCACAGTGTTGTTAACTTAGTAGAAGTAGAAGTAAAACAGATAATGAGGCATTTCTACAATCTAAACGTGTTTTCTGAGATAAATAGCGCCCCCTCTGCCATGAAAAGATTTTTTTTTTTACTAGGGACGACTCCTACATTTATTAGACTGATCAGAAAACACTAAAAAAAAGCTTGTATGAGTCTGTACATTTGTTCTCTCAGTATTCAGTTTTCCATATACTTGGTAAATAAACCTACTTTAGCTCCAATGTATTTGCATGGACCTGGGCCACCAAAGTCAACTACAGCTGCCTTCACCTCTGCGTGACTTGACCCCCCCCCCCCCCCCCCCCCCCCCCCCCACCCCCCCTCCCCTCACCAATCACAACCTGTCCAGTCTCATCCAGGCCGGTGCAGCTCAGTCCGGTCCCATCCGGGTTGGTGTAGTTCACTTTAAAGCGGCGGCGCTGTCCGACTGAGAGCCGAACAGGTGGTATGTGACAGCAGGTATGAGCCGACTTCAAAGGGTCCGGGGAGAGGGAACGATACGGAGCCGGGGAGAGAAAAGGGGCAAAGGCAGATCCGATGTCCAAGAAAAAAAAATAAAAATAAAAATAAAAAGACAACACAAGGGTAGGAGAGAAGACGCGGTAAATGGCGGACAGATGGGTGGACGGAGAGGTGAGGTGGGAGTGGTGATGGAGCAAGTTTGACGGAGGGAAGGTGGAGGGAAACGGGGGACGGCGGCGTGAGGTTGAGGGTGAGAGGCGGGTGGGTTGGGCGCTTGTCTCCAGACCAACAGCTTGTGTGCTTTACGCAGGTGAATACTAATTGTCCTGCGGCGACTCGGCGTCGACCACAGAACTCCCCCCAAAAGTCCCAATCGTGGGACGTGTCTCCTTCTGTCTTCGTGTAAAGTCTCCAACTTTACATCCAGTTTACTTTCTGGGCGGAAGACACTTTGATAAACTCTCATTATTTCCTCGGCGGAGCAACACATGCACACTCTTTCAATTTGGAGCGTGCATACACTTTGTCTTTCACACACTCACACACACACACACACACACACACACTGTCACCTTAAAAGGCGGCTCTCTGCAGATGATGTCAGGTGAGCGTGGACATTGTTTAACGAGCCCTGGGACCAGGAACGAGAGAGAGGGAAGAGGTGGTGGGAGGAGACAATAGGAGAGAGAGAGAGAGAGAGAGAGAAGAGGTGGTGGTGGTGGAGGAGGAGGAGGTGAGCTGAGGTAGAGGACAGCAGTGGGCGGGGGGGGGGTGGAGAGAAGAGGAGGAGGAGGTGAGCTGAGGTAGAGGACAGCAGTGGGCGGGGGGGGTGGAGAGAAGAGGAGGGGAGGAAGTGATGGATGTGGAAGATGTGTGCAGAGGAGGAGGACAGAAGGGAAACTGTAGGAGTGGATGTGGGGGGTGGGGGTGAGGGGGGGGGGCACAGGGATCGGGGAGGAGGGGCCGGGGGGGGACGACAAAAACAAAAAGGGAGAGGTGAAAAGGAGAGGAGGGTGGGGGGCAGG
>JAFBJT010108575.1:64059-80404 GCA_016785325.1 Chascanopsetta lugubris
TGCCTCCTCTTTGCGCCCCCTCCCTCCCCTCTCCCCCCTCCCCCCCCCTCTCCCCCCACTTGTCCACGCCAGCTAAAAAGAAAAAGAAAAAAAAAAAAAAAAGCTGCAAACATGAAATAAATTATGAATCATTTCTATAGGCATAGCTACACCTGTAGTTCGCCGCGCTGCTGAGAATGATGAAAACAAAAGCAATAAATCAAGGCAAATCCCCGAGTCAGAGGCAATAGTCCCGCAGAACTATTCCATAGTCATGTCTCTGGAGGGAGCGGTGCCACAGAAACAACCGTAATCCTTCATGCTGTTTGAAGGGTTCAACTGCCGCGTGTTACCAGGCAGGACGACTCGTCGTGTTCGCGTTGCTCCGTGCCAGTAAACATTCAGATGCAGCGCTTACAAGAGCGCTCGATCTGTCGGACGCTGTGGAGGTGTCCGGCTGGAGAAACGCGCCGCAGTATGAGACGACCTATAACGGTTGAGGTCGGCCAGAGACGACGACAGACGTCTCCTCCCTCGTCCAAAATCTTCAAATCACATTCGCCTTCCTTTTAACTCTGTTTGCATTTCACTCCTGTGTGAGCGAGTGTCTGTTTTCGTTTAAAAAAAAAAAAAATTTTTTTTTAGGGAGAATCGAGTTATGAATATTAAAATCATCAGCGGCTGGCCGTGTTTGTGGAAGGTAAACACATCTGTCACAACTGTTTGATTGGTAAACAAGTCGGACCGCTCTCTGTTTGTTGGTAAACAACTGTGTCACCGCGTGATACGAGAGGTCATTAGAACAACCTGTCTGATGCTCCCGTCTGCTCCGTCTGAACTGTCTGCTCCGCTCGGCGCTGTTCGACAAACACATTTCATTTACATATAAATGATAGGTGCAGAGATGACGGCGTTAATGGGCGGAGAGGAAAACTTACTCTGCGGCGTTGTGTCGCTGTGAGTGCGCAAAGCTTTGGCAGTCTGACCTTTTTTGTTCGATGAGTAGTGGGGATGGGGATGGAGGGGGCGGGGGCGGGGGGGGCGGGGTATCAAGGGGTATCATGTGGAAAAGAGTGAGAAGAGGGATGGCGGAGAGGGAGGGCGGAAAAACAATGGACAGCAACAGAGGGGGCGGGGTATCAAGGGGTATCATGTGGAAAAGAGTGAGAAGAAGGATGGCGGAGAGGGAGGGCGGAAAAACAATGGACAGCAACAGATTAATCCCAGTGACAACAGCAAAGTCAAAAAGTCAGCGTGTTGTTATTTAACCAGGAGCGATCGGAGAGGAGGCCGACCGAAGGGATGAGCGCTGCAGGAGGGGACGGAGGAACGTGTCTGAGGTCTTTGGAAAATAAGAAGCTGAGGATACGATAAGAAAATCGACCACATACAATCATCTGGTTTTCATAGTGTGTAGATGCCCAGTGATTTTCCGACCCATGCGGGAAGCATTCAGCCAATGACAACGGTTTGCAGTGTGTAAAATGTCTATTTGTTTAAATATAAAAATGATCATTTACAGATAATTTTCAACGTATGTATAATCACCACACAGTGTCTGACCTGCCCTGTGAGGACCGCCATCTTTTTACAATAGTCAGGAGTGGACGTACTAAACATCCGTTGAGCTTTAAATGACAGCAGAGGGTTAACATAGGTTCTCCTGCATGATCAGATGGGAGGGGTGAGGTGATGGATGTAATGAGCAACCTCACCAGTAGAGGTCACCACATCTTACACATTGCACCTTTAACTGAGCGTAAACGTTTATAAAATAATGACCCTATTCAATATTATTCACAAAAATATGAGCGTAAAATATTTCCTTTAAAATTTGAGTCCACAGATCGTGAATGGATGTAATGCATGCAATTTAATATTGTAAGAGAAGCGTCGCCCCCGGAAACCAATACAACAGTTTTTAAATGAGATTCTCTTTATGATTTGTTTTCCTCTCTGTGACAAAACATTTGTCCTGTACAACAACTGAACCTGGTATCTAAAAAAAAAACTAAAAAAAATCAGCAGTGACACGTGTTGGCTCCTCCTCTGATGAGAAAATGAGTCTGTGTTCCAGCTCCATTATATTACAATAGCTCCTCTGTCACACAGGAACCCGGACGTATAAGGAGTGAGGTCTCTTACCCGAGGGCTCAGGCCAATTTAAAACATATTAGTGCTCTTGTCGTGCTGGGATCCAAAGTGAGGAAATGTGGCAGCTCAGCCTGAGACACAGGCCAAATAAAATATCCTGGAACAAACAGGATTAGGAAACATCCATCAAGCGACACAACTCGCTCCACTCTCTGCGCTTTGTTTGTATGTCGGCAGGCGGTACACACTGTACTCTTTGTGCAGCATCTCCTCCACCTTTAACCACTGCGATTCACATACAGCTGGGATGCAAAGAGGTACTTGTACGTGTCAATCCTCCGGGACGCATCCATAATGAATAAACAGGACAGAGGAAGCACACGAGTCTGTCAACACTGAACTGTTTACGTGTCTTAGTTAGTGTGTGCACGGGCAAAATCGCAGCATATTTTATAATCGCGTGTGTGTGTGTGTGCGTGTGTGTGTGTGTGTGCATGCATGCATGTCTCAGAGTGGCACTGATCCAGTGACCTGACAGCTCTTCCTGAGGGAGCGCACACATCCCTGTCATTACTGCAGTACCCACTGCTGATTGACTGCTTTCAGCTCCGCTCAGGAGATGTCAGCCAGTCAGTCACACTGTTGATTTCGAGCCAAACTCCACACACTTGAGCGCCGCTGACAGTGGGGCCCAGCCGCCGATGAGTTATGAAGTCTGTTTCATTAAGGCTGTTTTACTCCGTGAAGTTATTGACCTACCTGTGGAGCCCCAATTTCCAGCAGTTTCAGCGCGGCGCAGCCAAGTGTGGCTCATCGGAGGAGAAAGTCAATACATCCTGTGCCTTGGTTAAAGCGGGGGGGGGGGGGGGGGGGGCGGGCTATGGTGGGGGGGGGGGGGGGGGGACGCTACGACGAGAGTTAATCAGGACAGAAAGAGGCCAGGTGCGCCTCCTATAGTTTCCCCAGCTCGAAATAATGTGCGGGTTATTTTTATGTGGCTGATCAGAGTCAGAGAGTGCCTGTGTTTTTTGTCTTTGTAGCCTGGATGATGAGAGGCGGTGGGATGCATCGATTCCATTCGGGCGAAGCGTAGCCTGCTCTCACCAGCTTTCCCTGTATTTACCCACCCGGCTAGAGAGAAACTGGTGTGCTCTCCCATCAGCCCTCTGCTCAAAGCTGCCATCGCAAAACACAGAAACAATGACTGGTTGAAGCAGAGTGGAGGAGACAGTGCAGGGAGGACAGCTCCTTCCGCTGATTACATTGTACATGATTTGCTAACTTCTGCATCCCTGCCCCACTGGTTCTGTTGATTGCGTTATTGTGAGGATCGACACTTTTAGGTGTCTAGGCTTTTATTTTTATTTTTTTTATTTTTTTTATTTTTTAGAAATGACTGAAGCTTTATTGCCATTGAAGACAAATACAATCAGATTTCGAGGGTGTCCGATTTGGGCTTCAAAAACCTATTTAAGAAACATACTCAAAGATTCAAAAATAAACCCATGTGCCATGTAGTGCATCCCTATTACAAGCTGTACTGTTTTCATTTCTGTGCAAACTTTATTAATAATGGCCATCAGCATTTCAACAATAAGATAATAACCTTAACGTCCTCCGATGTGGCTGCCGAACCTCCTGCAGGCTCATATAGAAGTCGTTACTGACTGAGGTTAAATGTTTGTTTATCTCATTTTAATGTACACATTTTAATTATTTGCATGCTGTGTGTCTGAGAGGCCTTCTCTGTGGGCGGGGCTTTGCAGTATCTGCAGGAGAATCGCGTTCATTATCGTTTACATCACAGTTTGTGAGATCTTCTCCTCTAAGTGACAGTAAGTTGAAAATCTAATTTGGCTCCTTCCTGCCTGTGGAGTCTCAATTATTCTTTTAATTGAAGCGAAGCTGTAGATATTTAATAGACAGGCAGTTTGTTTTCACATTATATGAGGCTCTTAACGCCCTTGATCCACCCTCGTGTTTTCACTTACTTTGCCTGAAACACAGTTTTATCGTTTCCATTAGCCAATGGATTTCGGTGTCTACACTTAATCCTCGACGTGTCTTCACCTGACTGCGACCTGACTTAAGGTTGTACGGGTGAAAAGCACCATTGTGGTTCAACAGAGCACGTACTACACTGTGTACGTTTATGCTGATTCAGGGTTCTGATGTTATAGTGAACAGGAGCAGGGAGTAAAAATATGCTGCAGCACAATTAGAGTGAAGCTGGTTTAATTTATGTCCTAAAATGTTCTGATCAACAGTTTATGACACGGGTTATTAAGCACAGAAATTTCACTCTCTCGCTTTCTCTCCAGCACAAACGTACACACACGTGCACGCACACACACACACACACACACACACACACACACAGTGTTTTTGAACTGCTTCCTTGTAAAGGATTGTTCTGCTCAGCACCTTCACATCTGATTAATTGACTTGTCAGCACAGTATTTTTATCCAGCTCCCCAGTGGATGTGTGAGGGAGCCGGTATAGGTATGCATGTGTGTGTATGTGTGTGTGCGTGCGTGTGTGTGTGTGCGCGTGTGTGTGTGTGCGTGTGTGTGTGTCTGCAGTCCTTCCCAGTGTCCTCTCTGTATGGTGCTACTCCCCAGGTGTTATGGTAACCCAACCTATAGAAGAGCATGTGTGTGTGTTTGTATGTGTGTTTGTGTGTGTATGTGTGTGTGTGAGAGAATATGAGAGAGAGAGAGAGTGTGTGTGTGTGTGTGTATGCATATGCAACCATGCAGCACTTGCATGCACATGAGTCTCGGGATGCGTGTGCACAATGTGGTGGGAAGGCCTTGAAAAATATCCTGCTGCATGCTGGACACTGATTGGCTGTTGCCTTTGAGTACTTCCTGCTCTTGTGTGTGTGTGAGTGAGAGAGAGAGAGAGAGAGTGAGAGAGAGAGATGGCCAATAAATAGAGAAAAGATATGATTCAGATATGATTTTTGTACAAAAACATCTGCACAGATACAAATGTTAAGTTCAAAACCGGCAAACATTTGATGAGTAGCCGTTTTTTGCTTCAGATTTTTATAGACATCTTGTATGCACCGGCCCGTATGGAACCAGAATGTGTAGTAAAACATATTACACAGTATTAAAAGGTCTTAAATTTTACATGATGAACTCCAGAGACCCTGGTAGATGTTGGGGGAAAAAAACTACATATGTGACATCACGTGTACATCTATGCATTTTTTAACAAATGTGCTGAGGTGGGGCATTTACAGACTTGGCATTTACCAGGCAGGAGGGCGACGTTACTGATCTGAATTATGGGAAATGTTAAACCCCTTTGATTTAAGAGCTGTTGCAGGTTGTAGTTGGGATGTCTCAGGCTGTGCTGCATTAAGGTTACGAAAGTGTAAATATTGGAGATATGTCTCATTAATCAACCTCCTGCAGACCAATGTGTGCAGTCGTCTGAAAGGTGAAACTTGTGTCTGGCCGTCTTTTAGCTTCTTATCAGTTTGTGGGCGACCAGGAAGAAAATGACAAATTCTACTGCACACCAGATTATTTTTCTATTTAGAAAAAATATATATATAGATATGAGCATATTACTTCATCAGATATGCTGAATCTTTTAATGTCTTTTTTATTTAAAAAATATAGAAAACAAACTGGTAACAGTGTAGTTGAGGTATAAAATCAATCACTTTCCTTTTTCCAGTCTTAAACTTTTGATCGCAGGCAGCATCGTTTCCATACTGAGACGCAGATTCTGTCTCCTCTTCACTTTGCAGCTTTTGTTGTTGTTCTCATCCCATCATTGTTGTTGTGACTTCCTGTGCTGCCCGTCTCATTTCCACAGACACACAACACAGATCTCCACTCTCACAAAGGCGCATATATGCACACAAAATTTCACGCAAGCGCCATCGAACACACAATAACAATAATCTACCATATTCATTTTTAATAGACGGGACAATGCTTCTTAGACAAGGCTCCTTTAAAACACTTTCAAAGTGAAACAGAGGAAGAATGTATAGTGTTAAAATGGTGTTGTTTTTATAGTACATAATAATAATACATAGTGCAGATACTGCTCCTCATGTGGAGACCTGTGCTTTGCAGATCAATGTGTGTTAGTTTGTCCCTTCCGGGCTCCTGTAGAAACATAGGGGTGCATCATGGCGGCCTCCACAGAGAGGATGTGCTCCTGATGTTAATGTAAAGGGCTCATTTAAGGGTATTAACTGTGACGACTTGTATATTTAGGTGACAGAATGCTTCTGAAACATCACTTGGATTATTTCCACTCTTAGAAATTAAAACTTCCACCTAAATCTCTCGTACTTAAACTATAAGGGTGCAATGTGTCAGAGCTGGAGAATATATGGTAGTCCTCATTAAAACTCAAATGATGTTTAGTATGTCCCCTCTCCTCTACTGTAAAAAACATGGCGGCCCCCATAGAGAGGACCCGCTCCTCATGTAAATATACATTAATGGGCTCATTTAAGTGTAACGTAAAAAAGAAAAAAAAGAAAATAGGTCTTGGAAACTCATGAAGAATTCACTCTGCAGTTGCTTTGTAATCTTTTTAGAAGCGACAAAAATGGCCGAAATCTTACACACTGCACCTTTAATGCGAGAATGAAAAACACAAAATCAACGTACTTTCACATGTATTCCCTCTTTTCAACTCAGTGGAGTCCGTTTGTGTTGACATGAATTCATGGCGCAGTGAAACGCCCTCATGCTGTGCAGACGCTTTAAACGCTGTTGTGATGTTCACGATGCACAGATCGCGCACAGAGCAAAAACATGTGCTGTGTTCTTCCACTGTTGTCTCTCCTCTCCTGTGACGTTTTACTGATGGGCCCTTTAAAAACGTTTCAACACATACATCTTTTTTGTTTAATGCGATTCTCGCCAAGATGGTGAAGAGGCTCAGTAGGCAACAGTCTGCACCGTGCAGCAGAGAGAGTTGTCGTTGAACTATTAAAAACAATAAACATCTGCTTTTCTGTGGACCACATATTGCCACAGTGCATTGCAGCATTCGCCTAATTAGCCACTTTTCTTTATACACCCGCACAAACACTCTTGATTACACTCGCTCGCTCAGCTGACTGCATAAACACTTGCAGGATTCCAGCCTTCGCACACTGCCACACGCGCTAAATATAGACAAGCATTAAAGAGTTTGAGGACATTAAGAGAAACACATAAAGAACTTCAAAACTCCAATTCCCAACCTCCCACTGGGGCTATCCCGACTCTTTCCTCGCCTCTGGAGCCAATCAGGAGCCGGCTAAACGAGCCTCAGTCATCGGAGGGTTGACTGATTGGTTTGGGGCTCTGAGGATAAGATAAGGTCTCAGTCATACTTTGCAGATTCCAGAGTATGAGTGCGTGAGCGTCGGCCCCCGGTGTCGGACCAGATCGCACCGAAATGAGCTGCAGTGTTGTTGCGGCATTTCTCCCCCGTTCTCCTCCTCCTCCTTATCGGATGTTGGGTCATGGTGGTAGCCGATGGAGCGGGTGGTTCCTCCCCTTAATGATCCGGCCTCCCAGAACTCCGCCCACCGGTGACACGGTGACTTCCAGTGCTGCAGCCTCTGTGGCCTGACGCTATCTGTCTGCTGCTGCAGGAGACCCCCGGGCCAAGGAAGTCAGAAAGGCCTCTTCCTTCAAACTGACGCCTTCTCTAAGTGTGTGTGTGTGTGTGTGTGTGTGTGTGTGTGTGTGTGTGTGTGTGTGTGTGTGGGGTGAGCCTCTTGCAAGACAAAGGTTGAGTTCACAGGAAGTTCCAGAAGTGATTAATCAGCCCGAGACTCCATGACAAAAAAAACAATCTGGGAAACACCCTTCTTTGTGTGTGTGTGTGTGTGTGTGTGTGTGTGTGTGTGTGTGTGTGTGTGTGTGTGTGTGTGTGTGTGTGTGTGTGTCCAATTATAAAGCTCCAACTCTATTAGTGAGGTGAATTAAAGGCCAATGCAGTTTTTCTAGGGAAGAGATGTTATGAGATTGGGAAGATATCTGTTGCTCTCTATGAATGTGTGTTATATTTTGTGTGTGTCTGGGTGTATGTGTGTGTGTGTGTGTGTGACCGTGTGTGTTATTATTAGTCTTCTGTTTGAGACGAATAAAATCCCCTTTCACAGCCAAACATTTCTCTGTGTTTTAAACGTAGCGAAAACACGATGTGAACACTGACAGAGGTTTACAGCGATGTTTACTAAACTATGAGTTAATCACATATTGATTTGTAAACAAAATAATTACTATTCAATATCAGTATCAACAGTGCATTCTCCCCATCACTCTCCACTCACTTTCATATGTGTTTAGGTTGAGGCTGAACTGGTATTTTTTTTTATTTATTTATTTTTATTTTTACAGTGGCCTTAAATATATAAACCGAACATTTCTGAGTTGTAATAACAAACCCTGCAGGAGTAGGAACCCGTACATGCTTCGGACGAAAGGATGCATCATCTGCACGCTGTCTCTTTAAGGGCCTGAAATGTATTTGGATTCTAGATGGTCCACGAGTGTTTGTGTTTCCACTGGAGCTGCAGAGTTGACCGATAGGGCCGGTCCTTATACATTAGTTGTTTTGGTTTTGGAGTGTTAATTAGAGTTCGTGTCCATGTGCTGCAGTTGAGTGAATGCCGTGAAGTCAGCCAGGCTGTTTCCTTGTAGCCGTTTGCCACCAGACTCTGCGCGTGGACTCCTGTCATATCAGAGCCAATGTGGCGTTGGCTGGCGAAGTTAGAATGGATGTTTTCCCTCCCTGGATGCTCCTGCGAGGATAAACAGGCCATCCATAATTAACAGGCGCTCCGCCTGCATTCTGAACCACTCTGCTTTAAAAAGAACAACTGTCACCATCGGTTAGAGAGGTGGAGAGAGGGAGAGGCACAGGAAGAGAGGGAGTCACAGAGAGGGGGGTTCATGCTTAGACAGAGATTCCCTTGCTGTATATGACACACACACACACACACACACACACACACACACACACACACTTAGTGGGCACATTTCATGTCTGGCAGTGGAAAGAACAGTGATTGGTTCTATAATGTATTTAATTAGAACATATTCCACAGCATGGGCCAGTCAGTGTCGGTAATATCACTAGACTGTGTTAATGTTGCGGCGCGTCTGTCACATGATATGCAATCTCACATAATAGTTGTTTTTGTGTGTGTGTGTGTGTTTTTTTATACCAGCCGTCCAGTTTGTAACCATTTTTTTAAGAACTGATATTGTTTATATAAGTTTTACAGTCGTCTGATGAAACTCCAAAAAAAAAAAAAAAGGTGTGAGGACTTTTTTTAGTGCTGCCTGTGAGTTATTATTGCGCTTACGAGGTGCCGCTGAGTTCATTTGCATAGTTTCAGTTCTACACGTGGTATCTTATTTCCAGCCTATTTATAATGGATGTGTGTTGTTGTGAAATGCATGCATCAGAATCCAGGGCAGTTGTCATGGGGACCTGACTGATGGTGAAACAACAGTTGATTGTGCTGAATGTTTCTGGCAAGGAAAAGTAGTTCTGTTCCTTTGTGTCCTCTCTCTTCCCTCCTCTCTCCTCTCTGCCATATCTCCTCCTCCTCCCTCCCTTCCTCCCTCTCTCCTCTTCCCTTGTGTTTCCTCACCTCCTCCTCCTCCTCTCTCTCTCCTCCTGTTGCCCCACCTCTTCCTCCTCTTCTCTCTCTCTCTCCTCCTTTTGCCCCATCTCTTCCTTCTCTTCCTCCTCCTCATCTCTCTCTCTCTCTCTCTCTCTCTCTCTCCTCCTTTTGCCCCACCTCTTCCCCCTTTCCACCCCTCCCCTCCCCCGCACTGCAAATCTATATGCAATCATTCCACTGCAGCAGTCTCATTTAAATGTGGAACAAATGTTGTGACAGACGAAAGCTGGATAGAAGTCCTTATCCGCAGAGTGAGAACTGAATTATCCTGCTTGAGTGAGCTGCTGACACACACACATTGGAAGAGAGAGGACGAGCGAGAGAGAGAGAGAGAGAGAGAGAGAGAGAGTGCAAGAGGGCAAAAGTTTCGTCTGCATTAAACTACCCTCCTCCGTCCGTGCATTAGTCACTCTGGAAGTCAGTAAGTCAGTAATTCCCTAATAGCTCCATGTACAGACATCCACACTTTTCCTTTGACTGGAATCTATTTGTCGAGTTCCGGCTTCGCAGGCCGGTCGCCCTGAAACATGAGAACACCTGTGGAAGGAATAATCTACTCACTTATCATCTCACATCCATTAAGTTGAGACCCCAGTTCAATGTCCCATGAAATCGTGCCATCAAACATAGTGATTGCCAGTTTTTTTTTTTAATGGCGGCACCTAAACCCGGCTTCCACCGCATATTTCCAAAGTCGGAATATGAGGAATTGACGCGCCGTGCAAAGTCTGACTCAGCTTAAAAGCTCTATTTGTGTTTTTCTTTATTTTCTCCTGCCCCATGAATGATTTCAGTGCCTCGGAATGTGGCCATTCACGACGGCTGATCCCGTACGTCTCCGCTCATTCACGAGACGCACTCAGTGTTTTAACAAGACAGCCAGGGACCAATCGTTACGGCCCAAAGAGAAGTGTTGCTGCGAAAAGAGACTTTATTGATTTGATTTTCCTAATTACACCTAAAGTGCCGCATGAGGTCAACCCTGAAGTCAACACTGTTTTCTTGTTAAATCAAGAGCATATTGAGTGGAATCTTTAAAAAGGGTCTGCTGCTGCGGAAGCTGTGTTTGCTTTAGTCCTCGGTGTCGGCCAAAAACTCTGGATCCTCATTCATATCCCATAATGCCACTTGGGAGAATCGCTTATTTGACCCCCGTGTGGCAACTGGTCGAATCAACAAACTTAACACTTTCAGAATTATTTAAAAAACGGACGGCTGCCCACATACTTGGAAGGTAAGGGAGGATCTTAGGGAAATTGAACATAGATGCTAACTCGTTACTGGATACCGCCAAATCATACACACTGTACCTTTAAGGAAAGAAATGGGATCAAATATGGTGAGAAGGACAAACAGGCTTTACCTGGTTCCAAATCAATGTTTCCAATTCCTTTCTAATTCTATCGTACTTTTCATTCACAAAATCATTTTGGTTGAAGAATGTCAGAATAAACTCTGGAAAACAAAAGTTTGCAAACCTCATGCACCGAGGGTTTGTAAAGGATCTCAAAGAGGTTTGAAGTGGATGGTGAATCCATCAGGAACAACATCCTGTGATGTACTGATGACAAAATAATGACACTCCACTCACATTGTTTGATTTTCAGATTGTCCTGATATGGCTCAAACGGAGAAGGGGCCGTGAGAGCAGTCGAGTGCTTCTTTGGTTTTATTTACAGCTCCTCTGTTTCCCCCGCTCCCCACTGGGCGAATGGAAACCAGTTTCCGCAAAGATTATCTCGTCCCAAAATGGGTCCCGGCAGCAAAGCTGGCTTTAATTGTTCGCTGCAGACAAAACACTTGTTTATCACGCAATCCGCGTTGTCGTAAGCAAAAGTGTTTCCATTTTGGGTCACTCACCCAGTCTGGATGATCCAGATTGCCGCTGTTACAATAAGAACACATCAATGTTTAATAGTCTGCAATGCAGAGATAACGCTCCTGATATAGTCAGACTCCAATCTGCGTCTGTGGCCGAGTGCTCGTGTTTTTTCAGTGACAGACAGAAGCGGAGGAGGAAGAATGGGGATTAAGAAGGGACCCATGAAGTATTTATCCTTAATACATTAGGAAATATGCATCTCTACTCTACGTAGCTCTATCTCCATTAATAATTGTCTACTTCTACAATCTTCCTCAAAGTCAGTCTCTTATTTCTGGTCATCCCTGCGCCGCCTGCCAATCCTGTTTCATAACAGGATTCTGATTCATATAGTGATTTTTTTTCTGCCAACCGGGACATTGATAAGAAAGATGATATTGCTGCCAAGTCCTCAAAGAACAGACTACAGAGGACACAACATGAAACATTCAGCAGAAATTGGCAAGTGCTTTTTTAGTGTAAATAAATCAATCAGACGTACAGTGCCTGGAATAAAACGCATTTTCCGAGGCTATGGGCCCATTTTCCAGTTCAGAGCTGCTGCTGCTGCTGCTGCTGCTGCTGCTGCTGCTGCTGCTGTTATGAAATGGAACTCGTTTGGGTGGAAAAACCAAACAAGGACAGTAGATTTCCATATATTCACAAACAAAGAGGAGCATGTTATTGATCTTTTTTGCAAGTACAGGACTTTTAATATTCTTGCTGTGAATACTGCGATTGTAAACACTGCAATTTAAATTTCCAGCACCATTCAATTCACACTGCAGGGTGAAATATGTCGAACGCATGTGTGAGTCTGACCTGAATCAGGTTTCACAGATGTTGAACAACACTCACAGGAGAGTGAATCCAGGCCTGAACACGGTTTGTTGTTTGTTATGAAACAAAATGAAACTCATCATGCGGAGAAATGGGTGACATGAACATCTCCTCCCTGTAAGAGCACCGTTACTAAAGCGATGCATGTTTGTTTTAAGGGTCTGCAGCTGCTGCTGCTGGTGTGTGTGTGTGTGTGTGTGTGTGTGTGTGTGTGTGTGTGTGTGTGTGTGTGTGTGTGTGTGTGTGTGTGTGTGTGTGTGTGTGTGTGTGTATGTGTGTGTGTGTGTGTCAGTGCACGCCTTATATATGTTATACTTTGAGTGCTGGCTTGTGTAAATTTATTCCAAACTCTGTGGCTGATGTTGTTACTGTGCTTTGTTTACCCTAAGGCATATCCACACACACACACACACACACACACACACACACACACACACACACAGGTGACTGTTGCTCTCTAACATGGAGTTCTCCTCGGGGCAATCACTGAGCAGTAACACACCCAGGACACAGACTCACACTGACACTTCATCCACTCTGTCTCTCCCTGTTCATGTTTTTGCTCAGTGACAGATGGACAGGTCATCACAGGGTTTTCCTTTCATCCTCATGTCCTCATATGCATCCCATAGTGTCCCGCCCCTTTACTGCAGACATAAAGGAGCATGAGGAAGCTTAACAACGGCCGTTCACAGCCGCCGAAGGCAGGAGGGACGTGCGCCGCGCAGCCGTGCCGCCACTTGTTGGGAGCGAGCGCGAGTCTGGACAAACCGAAAAGAATCCGAGTGAAGGGAGCTGACGGCTGCTAATGGCTGCCTGTCTTCCCACTTCCACACACGGCCACGTGCACACCTGAGATAAGCCTCTGGAGCAGGTCACCTGCTGGAGGGGGCCAGGACTGAGCCTGGGCCTGGGCCTGGACCTGGGCCTGGGCCTGGGCCTGGGCCTGGGCCTGGGCCTGGGCCTGGGCCTGGGCCTGCGCCTGGGCCTGGGCCTGAGCCTGGGCCTGGGCCTGAGCCTGGGCCTGGGCCTGGGCCTGGGCCTGGGCCTGGGCCTGGGCCTGGGCCTGGGCCTGAGCCTGGGCCTGGGCCTGGGCCTGGGCCTGGGCCTGGGCCTGGGCCTGGGCCTGGGCCTGGGCCTGGGCCTGGGCCTGGGCCTGGGCCTGGGCCTGGGCCTGGGCCTGGGCCTGGGCCTGGGCCTGGGCCTGGGCCTGGGCCTGGGCCTGGGCCTGGGCCTGGGCCTGGGCCTGGGCCTGGGCCTGGGCCTGGGCCTGGGCCTGGGCCTGGGCCTGGGCCTGGGCCTGGGCCTGGGCCTGGGCCTGGGCCTGGGCCTGGGCCTGGGCCTGGGCCTGGGCCTGGGCCTGGGCCTGGGCCTGGGCCTGGGCCTGGGCCTGGGCCTGGGCCTGGGCCTGGGCCTGGGCCTGGGCCTGGGCCTGGGCTAACTCCCGCTGTACCAGGCTCCGACTAGCGCTCACGCTGCAGACTCATCGTCTGGGCCGCTGCTGCTGCTCCGTTACTGCCAGTGAGACAGTGGTCTCGGGGGCGAGTTTGGACATTGTTTGCACCAAGATGGCGTCACTGTGTCCAGAGAGAGCGTGGCCCGAGTCACTCCGCACGCTCACTGACGACAGACTGAGATCAAAGTTAGAAGTAACACACTTGAGGCCATGGTGGAAATGTTATTTCGTTGTGTTTCCCCCAAACGAGCGAAATCGGACACACCGCACCTTTAAGGAACGTTTCCCCCACATTCAAACATTCACGCAGAATAGTAGCGTATCGCCGCGTTGTTCGAACACATTTGACTGACCGTCTCTCGAGGCGGACGAGGTTAGGGGACACACGGAGGCGGAATGTACTCACGCTCATCCTAATCCTAATCCCTGGTGTTCCTTCCTGCTCTGTCCTCCTCACTCTCTTTGTATCCGTGTCATCTGCCCGTGCTATCGTTGGCGTTTCGTCTGCTCCTGTTTGTGTTTGTGTGTGTGTGACCATGACTAACAGGTCGCTGCTGTTCAGCTCTGCAGCCAATCCCTTCAGGTCCTTCCCTCTGCCGCTTGTTTAGCGACCTTGACAGCCTCTCTCTGTCCCTCTGAGTCGCACCACCCTCCCCTCCCCCGCCCCCTTCCCCCTCCTTACCCCTCCATTTCTCTCCACCACCTCTTTAATGCCTTTCTCCGCTCCCTTTTTCACCCCCCCCCCACCCCCTCTGCCTCTTGTTCCCTCTCCCTCTGATCTCCTCCCGTCTCTGTTCTCGCTCTTGTCCCGCTCTTCTCTCTTTGCTCCATGCTCAGCAACCTTGACAGGCTTTTTCCATCCCTCTAGGACAAATCATCTCTGCTCACTCTCCTCCGTCCTCCTGTCTCCCTCTCCGTCCTCCCCTTCATCTCCGTAACTTCACAGTTTGTCTCTCCCTCCCTCTCCCGTATCCCGCTCTCCTTTTGCATGGAGTTCGATTCCGACGTGAACTCTGACATCGGCTGTTTGCCGTGAACGAGGAGGGAGCCGAGTCCAGCGGATGGCGCCGGCACAGTATTTGGACAAACGTATGAAGTGAACCTGCTGTTTCCCGCAGGGTGATGGTGCAGATGATGCATGACATCACAATGCCCTACATTCCTATCATGCACATCCAGCACTTTTTACTTTTGCACTCCCACTAACAAAGCCAAGTTAAAGCTGTGTTTCAGGGGCTGCGACTTATAGTTCCATCCTTCGTGGGCTGAGCTACAGTCGGTGTTTCCTGCTTGACCCGAAAGCAGAAAGTGGACATGAAGAGACAGTGTTACGTCATCTTGTTTGGTTTTCACGCGTGCGCTGTTAGATTCTTTATTTCTTTGGAATGGAAGGAGACATGAGTCTGTCCTCTCCGCTCTGACATGCAGACTTTATAGGATGCAGCCCCTGGATTGAGACCCTGCAAAGTAGTAGTGGACCAATCACAATGCAGTTGTCCAGTTCGCCATTCACTATGGTCATTAGCGTTAAGGGGGGTGGGGTTTCTTTCAGAGACAGGAGCTCAAGCAAAGTGTTTGAGACCAAAGCATAAAGATGCAGTGAAAACAAATATGAAGGAACAGTTTACGTATTTATTCATCTCGTATCACTCTGCAGTAATTCCGGGTTATTCTGTTGTGGTTTGTATTTCCACATTGATAATACCTTCTTTTTTCTGCGCGTTCCAGTTGAATGTTTTTGTTTCCCCAAAATGTTGCACACACTGTTTGTTCATTTCACTCCGTTATTTTGGACTCGGTGCAGCTTTGCGCTCCGTATTGAATCTGCTCAGCGATCCATCATCCCCAAATCTGCAGAGAAATATTCAACAATAGCAGAAGTGCGATCATCCAGTCGTTAATACCGACAATGCACAGGTTGAATCACTCTCTCGAGGGCAGAGAACATAAAAAATGGAAGAAAAAAAAAAATCCAACCCACTGAAAAATATCCCAAAGCCAAGTGGTATTGATAGACACCGACTGTGAGCGCTGGCGCCACGCGGCACTGCAACATTTGACTTCTGTGGTTCTTTCTACAGCGACTGCTCGGCTTCCTTTGTTCCTACCGTCAAGGTTACGTGGGTTTCTTTTTTTTTCTTCCTCATGTCATGAGACAAACGCGGACTCTTTTAGGCCTGCGCGCGCGCTGCCTTCTCCCACGGTGCGCCACTGTGTTTGATTGTGTCAGAAGAGTCATTATGTGAAAAGGCTGTAATAAGGCTGCTGTGACGGAGTCTTTCCTCCTCGCCAGCGCCGAGACTCCCACCAGGAAATCAACTCTCAAATCACTTCAAACGTCGTCTAGTGTGAGATCAGCATGAGCCAGCATACTCTTTGACTCGCAACCCCCCCCACCCCCCACCCCCCCCCCTCCCCCCCCCCCCCCCCCCCCCCCCCCCTCCC
>JAFBJT010108575.1:80698-90792 GCA_016785325.1 Chascanopsetta lugubris
CTCTCCATCCCTCCTCTCTCACCTCTCCCGCCTCACTCCATCCTCTCTTTCTACTTTCCTGCTCTCCTCTTCCTCCCTCTCCCCATCTTTGTCCTCTCCTCTCACTTACCCCATCTTCCTCTGCCTCTCCCCTCCTCTTTCTCTTGCTCATCTCCTAATCCCTCCTCTCCACCCTAATTTAAACTCTTTGAAGCCTTCAATAAGGCTCCATAATAAGCTTCTCCCTCTCCAGGCAAGGAAAGGGAGCAGCCTCCCAGTTGCATTCTGCCACTGTGTGAGTGCCGGCGTGTTTGTGTGTTCTCTGTTTATTAGCGTCTCCGCTTGTGAGCTTTCATGCCTGTGTTTGTGCATGTAGCGTGTACAAGTATCAGTGTGTGTGTGTGTGTGTGTGTGTGTGTGTGAGTGGTGTGAACCTAAATGCTGAGCAGAGAGCCGTGAGGGGAACAGAGGAGCACATTGTGGAGCAGAATACAACTCCACTGCAGATTAAACTGTATAAGTAGGTTATTGATGCAAAGCGTTCAACAAGCGCAGTTACATATCACTGCATTTAATTTTCGATTTTTCCGATTCCAAATGAATTCAGCACGACAAAAACGTAATTTAGTACAACTGTAAAGGTCCAGTGTGTAAGATTCAAATGAAATCCATTCCATCTATTATACTATAGGCAGATATTCATCTAAAAATAATTATACTGGGATTCTATGACCTCAATACATTCAATACTTTTTTTATTTCCCTTCCTGGAGCTCTGTAAATGGCTCCTGCCTCTTCGGAGGCGGCCATGTTTCACCACTACATTTTTACAGCAGCTCACAATGGACGAACTAAACATCCTCCGAGTCCTGACGCTGCCGTCGGTCCTCCTACATGGTTGGGAGGGACGGGTGGGTTTGATGTCTCTAAATCCTACACATTGTGCCTTTAATGATCTGGCCAATTTAGTCGCAACAGTAGAGAGGGGTTCAAAGTGACCAATCAAAGGTCTGGAGAAGTTGCTACTGTGTCTGTCTCAAAGTTTAATTTGACTGTTGGGTGTTCCGAGTCGAAGCCCACAGGGAAGAGTCAGTGTGTTCTTTTCTTTGATCTCCTGCGCGCATGAAAGGCGCTGGTGTGAACGTGGTGTTGTGCTGGCTGATGCTGGGACACATGATATTAGCTGGCGTGGTCTTTATGTGTGTCAGTTTGGAAACTAATTAAATGCCGTATCTATGGATGATGCCAAACGGTTCCTCTGAGGATCCTATCAAATTCCCAAGAGACGGGATGATCAACAAGTTTGTTAAAGCCCCACCTCATCAACCCACAGCTCATTAATTACACACACAAATAAAACAGTTTCACCACAAAAACAAAACAAAAACAAACAAAAAAATTCTAGAAATCCAGCAAATTGTCTGATGGAGTCAAAAGTGATGTGAAGGACACGGACGACTGAATGTGCAGTACAGGAAGTGGGACATGTTTCCTCAAGAGTTGTATGAGCAGTCTGGGCTCCGCCCATCTTTATGACCAAATCAGTAATGCGACCAATCAAAACGCTTCACACAGTTGCTTCACATACACATTCACGTCTTGCTGCCAAAGAGCCCAATGAAAATCTTTACTTTTCTTATTTTACATGATAACCAACGTATCTAACTTCATTCATGTAAAATAACGTCACCTAGTGAAGAGACAACAGGAAGTACAACTTAAAGGAGACTTCACTCATTTACTTGTGTTGTCATATGATTTGATATGTATCACTCTTCAAACAGAT
Source organism: Chascanopsetta lugubris (assembly GCA_016785325.1). Taxonomy (NCBI): domain Eukaryota; kingdom Metazoa; phylum Chordata; class Actinopteri; order Pleuronectiformes; family Bothidae; genus Chascanopsetta; species Chascanopsetta lugubris. The sequence goes on from JAFBJT010108575.1 coordinate 82,464, forward strand.
AGTTCCCCTGAAACACTCGTATAAGCTCCAGCCCCTCCCGCTCCGAAAAGTCAGACTGATCGATCAGTGGATGGGCTCAGTCCTGCCCATTATCGTGATCATTAGAGTGACATCAGCTCGAATTAATAATCACAAATAAAGACCTTCCGCCGACATGAATTCTTACTCCAACTACGTTGTGATAATCAGCCCAAAACGTCCACACATGTTGACATAAAAAAAAGAAAAAGGAAAAAGCCTCTCACACACTCAGACATGCACAAATGAACCAACACACACTTTTGTGCACACACCCGTCATCAGACTGCACACAAGTACACATTACCCTCTGGGCTCATAGTGCAGGGACACACACACACACACACACACACTGCTCCATGGTTTTATCGTCATGGTGATGATAAGCTGACTGCTCGCTAGTCATTACCGCTAGCTTAACTGTTTACACCCGTTAATCAAATTAGCATGTCACAAACACATGCACACAGGATAACTTTCATAAACATGCACACAAGCTGCGGCACACAGGAGACACACGCACACACACACACACACACAGACACACACACACGCGCGCACACACACACACTGACACATAGGAGACATAATCATGGAGAAGGGCTTGGAGTTTCTTGAGAGATTAATTATCTCTGTCCTGAAGCGAGAGACGGCAGCAGAGGCAGAGAGGTGGAGGGAGACAGGAAATGATCTCCACCCCTCTGTAGGTAGAGAGATATAAATGAGATAAATACAGAGAGATGCCGAGGAACCAGTGGGTGGCAAACAGACAGGCAGGAACAAAGGATACATGCAGGAGTTGAACTTGCTCTCCGCCGTCTCCTCTCCAAACTGAAATCTCCGAGCGCTCGCTGCATCCAAACAAATAACAGCCAAACAGTGACAACCGGAGCAGGGAGCCTGGAGGCTGAGAGCGAGCTTTTTATACGTGGCTGTGTCTGCCCGTGTTGTCTGGAGGCCGACGTTTTGAGGCGGCGGTGGTGGTGACGGGAAGTTTAGATTCCAGTCGGGCCGAGGTGAGGGAACAAATTAACGGGCGCGACACCGAGGGGCTGCACTGGAGATTGGTGGTTTAATGAAAACCCAGAAGCGAGTCGTCGCCTGGATGACCGGCGCAGAGGCGCGTACCTCAACACTTGGAATGACGTGCGCCGTGTGCCGTCGTCCTACTGAGTCAGAGGCGTTCGAGTCGAGACCATTGGCCTTTACGGTTTTGGGGAGTTTGTCTCTGAAGGCGCGGTTCGACATTTGTAGGGAGTAAGTTACCGTCGCCTACGCTGAGCTAGCATCTCATTATCAGAGCATCGTAGTTAATGGACCTCAGTCAGCAACAATATCACCTTGTGGACGGCAGCTTTAATATCCATTTCTCCGGCACTGTGCATGTCGTGGCTTTTGAAGAGATTCTGGCTTTGGGTCCTTCAGAAGTGTCCTCATTGTTCTTAAATGAGAATGTGAAGGCCTCGGTTCCTCTGACCTCAGGACTGGAAACAGCAGGTAGAGCTGTTGCCTCACAGCTGGAAGGTCCCGTGTTCGATTCGAGCGTCTGCATGTTCTCCCCGTGCGACCCCGGGGGGAACTCCCCCTCCCATAAAAACCCCCCTCTCCTGACCACAAGAATCAAGGCGACAAGAAGTTGGTCCCCGAGCGCCGGAAAAATGGCTGCCCACTGCTCCGAACTGCCCCCGGAGGCAGGACGAGCCAGGATGGGTGAAACGCAGAGACACCAAATTCACCGGCGCGCGCGCGCGCGTGTGTGTGTATGTGTGTGTGTGTGTGTGATTCCCCCCAGCGTGTGCTGTGACAGTAAATCTGAATCATCTTCATCGGCTGATGAAGAGAATGCTTATTCTAACACTTGACAACAGTTCTCTGACCATGTCCACTGGAATAAGAAAGAAGAAACTGTTGTTTACAGGGATCTGTGTCGTTTTCTGCTTGTGCAGTGGAGGCACTTATTTCTGAAAGCCGAGCAGAGACAACAGGCTGGTCGCATCAGTCTTTGGGTTAATTGAGTCCAGTGAGACGGGAGGTTACAGCTCAGCGCGAGAAACCGACCTGATCAGCTTCAAAAGCACATGTCTCGTCGTGAACCGCAGCCAAGTGTTCTGTGGAAGAGGAGCGCTGTCGTGACGAGGCAGACAAACGAAGCACCGTGTGTCCGTCAGTGTGTGCCTGCGCTCGCTGACGATCAGGAGATGCCTGACAAAAAGATCCCCGCGTCAGCATAAAATGCGGTGGAAATGAAAACATTTGTCGCAGCCTGTTAGTGCTTTTATCGGGAGCTTTGTTCCACACACTCGTGGAAATAATGAGTTTGGCAAGTGACTCAATCCAATAACAAAAACAGAATTTACGCTTTCAATTTTTTCCCCCCACAGCTTTCCATACGCAAGGAAATGAGGAAATGGGCTTTAATTGTTTTATGATTAGCACAAAAAAGGGGGAGTCTGAAAACAATTAGACGCGGCTCCCGTGATGTCACTGTCTCCGGGACGGTGATGCATCAGTTTACAGTGAATACTGTACGTTGTCCAATAGAGGGACTCTGGCTGACTGTTACACTATTTCCTCCTGCAGTCCAAAGAACTGCACTGTGAAGATTAATGAAGAGCAGGAGCGATGGTGTGTGTGTGTGTTTGCATGTGTGTGTGTGTGTGAGCTGTACATTCTGCTGTGCCAGTGTGTTTTCATTTGTGTGTGTGTGTATAGTTACAGTGTGTGCACGCTTTCCTTAAACAGAGACCGTGAGGAGGATGAGACAAACTAAAGCGGCTAAAGCTCAGATTAGCAGGCAGCCGTCTCTTCTGTGATCCCATCTTACAACAGCTGCACACTGGCTTTATCGCCGCCATGCATTATAAATACACTTTCTGCAGGGCTTAGATGGAGGGGGGGGGGGGGGCGGGGGGGGGGGGTAATCATTACAATATTTATATAAAAACACAACACAGGTTGTTGTGTTCAGCAGTCACCCAGACATTATCAGGCTGTAAAAAGTGGAAAGCGAAGGCTGAGTGGTGTTTAATGAACGTGAGCGGCGAGTCCTCAAATCCTGAAAATCCGAAATGAGACCGTGAAAATAAAATAAATGGGCGGGTGAGTTGATTCAGTCCACCGTTTGTCTCCTCCTCCGACAATGATACAGTCCTTATCTGCTAAACACAATCTTTGTTCAGTCGGACGCGTATCGACAGGTCGCCGTCCCCGTGTCGATTGCCCCTCACTCCGGCTCCTCCTGCGTCGTTATTTCCTCTGACGTCCAACGTTTTGCAGACTCAGGTCATCTGGCGCTCCTCAGCTGTGACAGACGTTGTTTACGTCCGTTTGATTTTCTCTTTCATCTCTGTAAGAGGAGGTTCGGGGCGGCCGATCCTGTGAGGGTCCAGCTGCACCACTTGGATTGAAGTGATTGTGATTTGTTTTTTTGCAGAAATGGAATCTAGAATAATGTTTTAATGAGTGTGTAATCACAGGAGTGTATGAATTGCCGTTGCATTAGGAGCTGGTCCCCTTCCACCATCATGTGTTTGCAACAGCTGAGAACGGTACAACCTCATGAGCTCTAAGGATGAAAGGCAACCACAGGTTCTCCTACGCGCTTGAAGATAAGCGCATTCAGCATTGACCATAAAACTACCTCACAACATGTGACTAAATCGTATATAATGTATGTTTAACTGAGCAAAATTCTTGTTTTCATTTCATGAACAGTTTGCTAGCTACTACAAAAATTGAGTGGAAGTTATTTCTGTAATGTTTACACTTTGTCCGGTCGTGTGTTTGCCACCACTGCTTTCGACGATACCCCACCAAAGAAATGAACACACTGCCCTTGTGATCATTTTCTCGTAGACGTAAAAGTAAAAAGATTTCCTGGTGCTCGGTGACCAGTCACTCAGTCACACGTTCATTACACTGCACCTGTTTGTGCAGCGCTTTCTCAATGAGAGCACGGGACAAGTCCAGTATCTTGCCCAATGTCACACGGACTCTACTCCGATCAAACCACCGCAGACTTCAGGTGAGACGACAAGCGCTTCAAACACTGAGCCAGAGCTGCCCACGGACGGACGTTACTTCTGACACATCCTGCAATAATAATAAGACCCAAGGATCAGGAGATAACACTTGTTTCTTTGGACCGGTGCCGTGTTAAAGGAGGGGACTAAAGCGTGCGGGTTTATTCAGCACGTACGTGAATGAGCTGGCTCAGGACTGAACCTGTGAAAAGACTCATTTCCCCCAATTCGGCACCAGCACTAATTCAGATGCGCGCCAATGCACATGAACTTGCCGTAGAGTAAGCGCCCGCTCGAATACAGTACACACACGGGCCGTCGACTCACACTCGCACACAGTCGGCAGAACAGAAAGAGTGCTGACGGGAACAAAAACACACAGCGGGAGAAGAAAGGTAGAATCACGGAGGATAAAACACAAGTTGGAACGAGTCGTTGCAAAAAAATTGAAAATAGCAAAATCCAGGGAAATGTTCTGAATGGCCTGAGATGTTGTGAGGAAGAGGGAAGCGGAGGAAGGATGGAGGGAAATGGATGACTCAGACCGAGGAGACATAATAGAGAATTAACAACTAATCCCTGGAGTGACTGCAATGGAGAGGAAAGATAAAGAAGCTACACTAATATTAGCTGTTAGGACAATCAAAATAATGCCGCTCATCAGCGAAATGTTGCTATTTTTCACATTCCAGCCGAACACTGGCGGAATCTCACATCTCTGTGAAGTGAGTGGAGCAGTAGCCTCAGACTTTCGGAGCCTGTGTGTGGAGCCACATATCCCTGTTCCAGCCTTTTAGAAGCTCAGAGGAATCAATGGAAACAAGTGATGGAGCCAATATTGTGAAGTGCGAAACCTTGGAGTTTGAAAGAGATGCTTTCAATCCCCATCCTCACGTATTGTGCCGGGGAGATCCTCGGGTGAAGTTGTTGTTCAGAGGATGATAAATATTTCTAAAGGCTGCGCTCTGGTTCCAGCGTGAGGGGCAGAAGTGCAGGAGCAGACATCTGACACCATTTGTCCACCCATCTTTTATTCTTTGGAGTCAAACTAACCCCTGAAACGTAACCAACAGGTGGGCTGAAGCTCACAGAGCCTCACCGGTTCTCCTTTCACACCCAGACACACCCAAGCCGATGAGAAGGGGGCTGGGTAACGCTGTGCTTTTGCTGTTTACTTCGCTCGCACGTAATGAAAAGATGAGATGTCCCCGGCGCCGCTGATGATCCCTCTTAAATCACGATGCCAGGCCGGCGTCAGAGCCGCAAATGTGCGGCGGTGTGGTTTCCTCGGCGCAGAGCTGCAGTCGGCGTGGATGTCGAAGTGAGGGAGTCGGCGCGGCGCCGGTGGGAGGCAGTCAAAGAGACAGAGATGTTGTGCTAATTGTGGTTCACCCCCGGTGTGGGTGGAAATGAGATCCCGAAATAACCACTTCCTGGTTCTATTTTTCCACAGAGGTCAGCGGCGGAGGAGTACGCCATGCCGAGAGGTGCGATTCGGCTCCGTCGGTTTGACCCACACCTGCTGCGTATCCTTCACTCAAGCACCGGAGGGTGAGTGTGAGGTGGGCGTGGGGCGGGGCCACATGCATATATGCAACATGTCTCCAAACACAAACAACACAAGCAGGTCATTTTTACCGTGTGTGTGTGTGTGTGTGTGTGTGTGTGTGTGTGTGTGTGTGTGACCTTGACTGATTGAACATACAAACACACTCAGTCTGGTCTCGCTGGAGACTAACATCTGTTTGTGTGTCCACACACCAGTGCTTCTGATGCTCTCACACTGTTTTGGACACATGTCACTTATCAAGCTGACCTCACCAAAAGACAACACACGCACACACACACACACACACACACGCGCACACACACAGCGCGCACACACAGAGCTCGTACAGTGTCTCACCCTCTAACACATGCTTCCGCATCTCGTCAAGCACCAATGTAAACAGATACCCAAAAATGGCTTAACCTTGTAAACTGACCTCATATATTCTCTCTCTCTCTCTCTCTCTCTCTCTCTCTCTCTCTCTCTCCCTCCCTCCCTCCTCTCTCTCTCACACACACACTCACACTGTAGAGCTTTAGTGCATATCATTGAGTCATCAGACTGCTTGTGCGTAACTCCTCTCATCTCCTCTCCTCCCTGCTGGGTCCATATTTCTGGAAGTGAAGGTCACAGAATCATATGAACCTATACATGAACCACACACACACACACACACAGGCACACACACACACACACACACAGGCACACACACACACACACACACAGGCACACACACACACACACACACACACACACACACACACACACAGTCTCAACTTTGAATGTTTGCATGATCATCGTTGAAGTTTTCTCATTGTTCGCATGTACAAATGATATTTAAACTTTGTGGGGCTTTAGCACACACGACTAGAGAGAGAGGGAGAGAGGGAGAGAAGGACGGAGAGAGAGAGAGAGAGAGAGAGAGAGAGAGAGAGGGAGTGTGTGTGTGGCTGTAAGGGGCCTGTTTTTTTCCCCTGCAGGCTGGTTTGAATCGATAGCACTGGAAAGTGCTGAAATAGCAGCCTGACACACACTCACACACACATACACACACACACATACTCGCCCAGTGAGAGAGAGAGAGAGAGAGAGAGAGATACAGAGGGGTGACTCACTGGAGCTGAAAACATGAACAAGAATGCTGACTTCTGAAACAAGGCAAACAGAAAGAACTAGAACCATGAGAGGAAGTGAAGAGAGAGAGAGAGAGAGAGAGAGAGAGAGAGAGAGACTCGCTCCTGCACTGATGTGTGGAACAGTGCGATTCAATAGCTGCATTATGTCGGGCGCTCACATCCAGCGTGGATGTATGATAGTGAGATCAAGTAACATCATCGGAGGCGAGGTTTAAAGCCAAAAAGACATAATGGACAAACAATGATACTGCAACTTCTTTAATAGTGCTTATTGAAGACGTGTGTAAATCAGCAAACAATGTGACTACACAGCGTGTTTACTCACCTAGCCCTTATTATGACGAGTAAATTACACTGCATTAAAAGTGCGATTGCTCTGTGGGCGTGCACAATGTAGAGGTGCACACTATAGAAGTACGAACGTGGAGGAATGACGTGTTTATTTGCTTCCTGTGATCGTCGAAGCAAAGCAACTTTAACAAGGTTCGCACCTGTGGTGAAGGCGCAGCCTCATAAAGGCCTCCCTGCCAATTTCCATATTCTTCAATGTAGCTGTAAACGTTCCCATTTCCCTCAATCATTTTTATAACCAGCCATAATAAAAAAAAATGGAATCAATCATATAAAAATGTTTTTTACTGCCAGGTCCAGCAGCAGCAGCAGCAGCAGCAGCAGCAGCAGCAGCAGCAGCTGCTCCGCTGACTGTTTCCCTCTCTGTGGCGGCGTGGAGAGTTGGGGATGGGGCAGCTTTTATCAGCTCCTCTCTGAAACTGCTCGGACTCGACCTCCACCTCTCCCGACCATCCGGACGGACGGTGCTCGGATCAAACACGTAGTCACGTAGCAGAGGAGGAGCTGCGGACCCCCTCGGACAGAACCGACCATGGTTCTGATGGTGGTGTTGACGCTGGTCCTGACACAGGGAGTGGAATGTGTCGCCCGCTCTACCCTGAGGTTAGGGTAGGTTAGCGGTTGGAAGCCCCTTAATGCCCCCGATGGCTGGGGCGGCAGTGCGTGAGTGACGCGCGGAAGCGCATGGCGTCGATGCGGAGGTACAGAGGTGTGTGTGTGTGTGTGTGTGTGTGTGTGTTGCTTGTCCGCTCGGACGCACTGACCTGCACATTCCCATGGTGTCTGGCTGAGACACGTTGCTCTGACGGTGGCGCAGATATCGGAGCTGCGCAGTCAGACGCTCTGTCGCTCTGTGCTGCTGCAGACGCAGCCTCAGGGAACGAGCCTCAGTTCATAGCTGTGAGACATGAAACATGGGGCAAACCTGGAGAAGCCCGGGAGCGTTTAAACACAGGTAAACAAACAAGGGTGGAAGAGCAAGAGCAAGAGTTTGGAGATTTTAAAAAAAAAAGGAAAAAAAAGTTTTGAGTCGGAATAAACACAGGTCACTGGGACTGTTGATGGTTTTACACTTCGTCATTAGTAAAGTGAGAATTTATTAGAAATAAAGAGAGATAGAGGGGTCATGGTCATGATGTCAGGGGCTTATCACCATCATCATCATCATCATCATCATCATCATCATCAGAGAAGAGAATCTCACAGAAGAATCCAGACTGTGGAAAAAAAAAAAAAAAAAAAAAAATTCTCTA
>JAFBJT010108575.1:93412-103047 GCA_016785325.1 Chascanopsetta lugubris
CATCGCATTTCCCAGGTAATGAAATGATTTGATTGACACTGCTGGACAACACACACACACACACACACACACACACACACACACACACACACACTGAGCGCTCCTCGGCCCTGGAGTCGGCCTCGGAGCGGTTCCATCTTATTGCTGAAACATCAGCTGGAGATGAGCTACATCACCTTTAGCCAAACAATGATGAATACACACACACACACACACACATCCAGACACATAGTACATGTGTGTATGCGTGGAGCTCACAGTGATGTATACATCTCTTATCGTATGTCTGGTTGCAGGGCCTTTCATCATACCGGAGCCATAGAAACCAGTTTAACAGCTCCGCCACGTTCCCTCTGTCGCTGAACGAGCTGCGGCGGCTGCTATTTTTAAGGTGAGATAAAGTGCATACGGCTTTGACATGGTTTGAATGCGCTCTTTCTTTGCTGCTGCTATGCAGATATTTCCTCCTGCAAACCCCCCCCCCCCCCGTAAATGTTTTTTTTGCCATTATTGTTGTTTGTGTCAACAATGTGTGAGTGTAACAGCGCAGTGTCTGGGAAAAGTGAGGAGTCCTATCTGTTAGCGGCGCGGTGAGCGAAGGAACAAAAGGAGGCGAAACAAAGAAAGCGATGAATTCCTCCCCATCTCGTTACGGCGGCGATAAAAAAAATGTCAAAAAAGAAAAGTCATCGCATGTTGAGTGGCAAACAAATGCCTTTTGCCACTTTAGAATTTTTAATTACACAATGATGAGCTGAGAAGGAGATAACTGAGCAGGAAATCGGTGTGGCTATCTGCCGACTCCTCGTCCCCCCCACCCCACCCCCCACCCCCACCCCCCTTGTTCCACACCTCCACCTACCAGAGCTGTGAACAGCGCTCGTCTTCAGCCCGATGATGTTTCTGATGACAGCTGCCATCTCTACAAATAGCCTGGTGTATGGTGAGAACATTCACAGCCCTGTCCTACACTCCGCTAACATCATGCCTGTCTGCAGTCAGAGCAGCAGACGTGGCCTCACACACACACACACACACACACCCAGTGTGTTACAGTTTGTTGTTTGGCAGCGCACAAAGAGATACACACACACACACACACACACTGTTACTCATAATGTCCACACGGTATCATAAGATCTGTGAGACGGTGAGAGACTGAGGTAAACACACCCGGCGTCCACTTTATTAGGAACCCCCACTGAGTCAAATCAGTGCAATACAGTTGTCCACTTTCACGTTGCGCAGGTCTGACACTGTCACACAGAGGTGTTGATACCGTCACATATGTGATCGCTGTGCTTGTGACGCTGTTGTCATGGAATGTGTCACATTCAGATGTGTTGTGAGATTTTTATGAGTGTATTTTGTTCATTCACTTTTTTTTTTCTCACCTCGTTGGCGTTGTCTGATTTGTGGCTTCGGGACGTCTGATGATCAAACTCGCATCCGAACATTATTCTTCAGATTCATCACATGGTTGTGTCCCAATGCTGAGGATCATGTCACGTGGATGTTCCCAGTCATTCAGGTCATCAGGTATCGATGTGCATGGGACACTGGGAGGGATCCAGTCCAGTTGCCTGCGTATTCACTTTGTACTCGACGATAAGATTGAGACCCTTTTGTAGCATTGTAGTCTATTGTGTCTGTTATCTATTTATTCTTGGAAATAGAAGTGAAATGTAACAATGGGGTGGAAGTCACATGACTGTCTGAGCCTCTGGATGGGTTTGCAGACCCACACATGGCAGAGCTGACTCCTCTAGTTCCTCCAGTTCCTACAGTTCCTCCAGTTCCTCCAGTTCCTACAGTTCCTCCAGTTCCTCCAGTTCCTCCAGTGCCGCTCATTTCAGTCATAGTTTCCATAATTTGGGGATAAATGCTTTAATTGCTTGAATGCAGTGTAAAACATCTCTGTGTGATCTGCTGTGAACTTACTTCATTTCATATTTCATGCCCCCCCCCTAAGAAATGAGTACCCGTCTCTCTGCCAGATCCTCCTCGTAGCAGACCTGACATTCTGCAGCCCTTCATATATGTAAATAAACAGGATGAGGCAGAGCGTTGCCTTCGTTTGGTCACTGACAGATCGGTATCTTCTCACGGTATTTCAGAAGCATCTCGTCCTCTGTTTATGGGCAATCTGCAACTGTTGTTCGAATCAGTGAGGGGGAACAGCTGTGCTGCTCAAATTCTGTAAAACTTCCCTCGCGGCCTTTCTGTGGTATTTATACTGATGATAAGTGGCTCTCTCTGTGTTTTATACACAGACTAGTTTGCTATAATCATGTGTGTGTCTGGGCTTCTGGCTTTGGATTCGACTGTTATGTTTTCATATCAGAAAAACAACAAGAACCATGCATGGCAACACAGTGAAACTATTAATGACATGAGTACATTTTTCCGTAGATAAGGTTCAAATTGAAATCGCTTTGGCAAAGTGGATGTGTTTTACCGGCAGGGCAGGAAGTGAAGCTTAAAAGGAAGCCGACAATATATATTTCTAACAGGACTGAGCGGCGCCTAACGTTTTTCTGCAGTTGCCCCAGGATGGAGAAACTAAACACCGTTTGAGTTTGAATGATACCTGCAGGCTCCCGTAGGAGCTCAAAGGTCATAATGATCTCAACCCACCGACTGAGGAGACATTTGCCCAACCAACCACCTTTGAGTCTCCCTGTGATGCAGCAGGAGTTGTACAAAGTTGTATCATTGGAATTCCACTCGGCTCCTCTCCTCACAGCTCGTATCAACAAGTGGAAGCTAATGATTAAGTAAAACTGCCGATAAGGCCGGGGGGCCGCTCGGCGACGAGGGAGAACAGAGGAGACGTGAGAGAGAAGAGGAGGGGAGGTGAGAGGTGGGGAGCGGGAAGGAACCGAGGACGGAGGACGGGCGAGAGGAGGCGGCGGCGCTTCCGTGAGACTATCACAGTCCGGCGAAATGAAAGTCAGCAGCAGGTCACGTAAAGAGGTTAATGTCACACGTGTGGACACTTAAGAAGTGAACTGTTGAACTCCCCCCAACAATTAGACCTGTTCACTGTTGGAAAGTAACCTTTGCTGTTTTCCTTTCATTTTGCAACCTCAGCGTTCGCTCAACCCCTTATTATGAGAGGTCTCTCTCTCACACACACACACACACACACATGCACGCACGCATGCACAGAGCGTTAATTTGACTTGCCAGGGAGGAAATAGTGTGATGCGCTTGAGTAGGTCCCTGGACATGAATCTAAAGACAGGAGGGAGCGTGCAGAGCAATCAAGTGATAAAGCTTATTATCTGAGAGGAGCTATATTCTAAGACTTATTATCTACCAGGAGTTAAATGACTTTCAGGTCCTCAAAGGCCTGATGGCCTGGTTTGACTTGGCAGGGGAGCGGGAGAGAGAGAGAGAGAGAAGAGGTAACTGGGGGGAAAAAGGGGTGGATGAGAGCACGCAGTGGGACGAGAGAGAGAGAGAGAGAGAGAGAAGAGGTAACTGGGGAGAAAAGGGGTGGATGAGAGCACGCAGTGGGACGAGAGAGAGAGAGAGAGAGAGAGAGGAAGGAGTGGGGATGATGGTGCAGCAGGTGTTGGAGGGGGGAGGACGCCACTCGTGCGGTGAGGTGGAGAGGAGGTGAGAGGAGGAGAGGATGTGAAAGAGAAGACGGGAGAGCAGGAGGGACGGAGGAGAAGGTGAATCACGAGCGGGGGCAGTGACTCTTCAGTCTTTTTCGCAGCGGCTGTGAAACCTGTTCGCGGGTCGGGGGTCGGGAGCGGCGCCGTACTTCAGAAAAAGTGCCGAGTGCCGCATTGTGTCTTTGTTGAGGCACTTCACATAGTTTACTGCCGTAGCCACGCTGGATGCTTTATTGCCTCGGATACCACCAGTGTTGGCATGGCAACCATAGGTTTTGGGGCTGTCTGTGCTCCGCAGGGGGCCAACGGCAGGACGGGACTGTGACTCCACCCGAGGATTGACTGTGCATGGTGTAATGTGACGGAACACACACACACACACACACACACACACACACACACACACACACACACGCACCTCTGCCAATACACTAAATATGAATATCAGCGCTAAGTGTCGGCCCGGAGACGTCCAAGAATGAAAGGGGGAGAAGAGAAGGTTGTAGGTTTTTATACTTCCACATAAAAATTGTGAAATAGTCCGAGGCCCCGAAGCCACTCGCACCGATTCAGCTGTGAAGAGCCGTGCGCCGCAGAGGTCGTCGCTCTGAGGTGATTTCCGGCCGAAGCGTCGCCCAATCGGGTCACCTCTGTTTTCAAAGTCACTGTGAGAGAAAGGTTAGTTGGTCACTTTCCCGTAATGTCACGAGTGTCGGCCACACGGCCTGCAGCGCGGCACCGTACGCGCCAGATCACAACAACACTCTGACCTTCTGTCGGCTCACAGCAACAACATCATCAGGTGCCTCTCCGTACTGTACGTTATCCTCGTTGTTATCCCCGCTTTCCGAGCCCCGTCTCCCTGAGTGAATAGAACGACGTTTTGTGGTTGTTGCATTCAGCGTTTCAAGTAGAGGAAATGCGCTAAAATTCTGTTTCAACTTCTGGGATAAGTCGGATTTGTCTCCACAAATTGCAGCAATGGAGGCGAAACCCCTCAATTTGTCTCTGTCCATGAGTGTCTGTGAGCGCTGGACACCACAGTGTGTCCTTGTTTGTTAGAAGTGGTTTCAAATATTAGGATGTTACAGGATCTGTGGAACAAGAAGAGGACGAACTTGGCTTCCATTTCACACGTGATGCCCTGGGATCTGTTGTGAGCGGCTAAACAGCACGACCAGCTCATTTTTGCTGACTCAGTCCCCTGAACAATTGAATGTGACATTTAAGTTCTTGAAAACCTATTATCTCAAACCCCTTAAGTGTCATGTGGCCCTTTGGAGCTTTAAGATTTATACGCAGGGTTATACACAGTATATGAAGAAGAAGAACTCCATGTATATATTTTCCCGGTTTTGAATCAAATCTCAATTGCAGTTTGTTGTTGTACTTTTTTTTTCATCATCACACTTACAGCATGACTTGATTTGCATATATACAGTCTGTCGGATTGACTAACTTCCAGCAGGGAATTAGCATGTTGCTCCTGAATGCGCCTCACATCACACCTCCTTTCAGGACTCATAGGGAAACCTACTGCAGCATTCAGCGATCATTGGAACTCATAAGGTGTTTACGTCGTCCATTCGGGGCCATGATATAAAAACATGGCGGCCTGCATAGAGAGAATCTGCAGGTGAACACTGCGATCTTAGACAAGAGTCATAAAAACAGTTATCCCTTGTAAAAACATCAGTATAATAAATACACATCTGAATTTGCCAATAGAAATAAACATATTTCCCTCAAGCTTTGCACCATGCACCTGCAACGATTCAATAAAAAAAAAAAAAATACATGAAACATGAAATCAGAGGCTCCGAGCTCCATAACCACTTCGAACTGTCCAAATATGGAAGGAACAAACTGCTGTATTTAGACATCCAGGCAGCCCATTACTGGGAGATTGCTCCCAGCCTAAAGAGTGCTAATGAGCTCACTGTGCACCAGTGTTAACCCAGTCCCTCTTTACACATACAATATTGACAAAGCTAATGCAGAGTGTGGGCTCTTAAGTCCAGAGTGAGGGTTGCTCTATGCAAATCAACCCAGCGTTCTGCTAACTTCAAGGTAAACTGGCTAATAGCTGCTTAAACAGAGGAGAGGGCCTCTGTGGACAAACAGCTTTAAATGGAATGAAAGTGGATTGAGGTCTGCGTGTGTGTGCGTGTGTGTGTGTGTGTGTGTGTTTGTCATGACGGAAGAAAAGACACAACAGTGCAACAAACTGCCTTGGCTTGTTCAGGTTATTCTTTATTATGAAGTGCCACAAAATGCTTTGTGTTCATTGTGCTTACATTGTTTGAATACTGGCTCAAAAAGACCCAGGAGGTGGTGGCCCTGCACCAGAGATCCCCACCTCCCGGGCGAAGGTGTGTCAGATCATCACTGTACAGCAGTAAAAATGTATCAATCCAAAGGATTCCTTACAAACCCTCTTGCAATAAATGATTATTTAGGTTATCATCATCATTCTTTAACTTGGAAATACAAAAAAAGAAGAGAGGTCAAGCTAGTACAAGGTTGTTTTTTTCATCTTTTATTCTTCTCTACCTGAATTCTAGTTAGTTTCATTGTGCTACTTTCTTTAAGGTGGAAATGACTAGAATGGAAGTGCTTAGTAAGATCAGACCCGGAGCTCTCGTCAGAGACAGACGCACACGGACGGACGCCCAAACCCCTTGAGCCACTGCTTCAGCCTGCACCTTTAAAACCACAGGGCTGCAGTGCAGATGTGCAACTAGCTTGAAAACACGATGGGGCAATCTGAGAGAGGTAAACAACAACAGTAAACACTGCAGCGGGTAATGCTGGGATCGGAGCTCAACAACGTGTCACCCTGTCATCGTTCGTCTCTACAGTAGCGACAGTGTTCATAGTTTCACTCAGACACAAATGTTGGAGCATTTAGTTCTTTTAAATCTCCTCTGGGTTTTCGATGTTTCAAATGTATTTTAGAAAAACCAGTGTGCTTCTGTTTCACCTTTGCATATATGGCAGATCACTCTAATACCCACACTCGTGTTTCACCTATTTTGCACTTGAAGCCGCTTTTTGCTTTACTGCGGACGACGTTTCCCAATAACAGATAAAAAGACAGAAAACAAAACACCGAGTCTTTAAAAAGTTGCAGCTCTATGACTAATCGTCTGATACAATTCAGGCAGCACAAATCTAGTTCACACATCAGGGGGAGAGAGATAAGAGCTGCAGTTTGCTGAGTCACACTCTGAGCGCCGCAGTCACAACAGGAGGAATCTGCCTCCTTCTAATTGACGAGATAGCTTCATTTTTCAAAAGAAAGGGACGATGGTATCACGTCTAATTATGCAACACAACTCTTATGGCAAAACGTGGACGTGCTTTTGGATTTAAAGGTGCAGTCCGTCAGAAGATACTGACGGAGTGCGTACAGCAAATCCTGTTGCAGATCCCACCCACTCCCCTCAGCCCCCTGGTGAAAGCTACGCTCTCGTATTACCTGTCAGTGGCTGGCTCTTGCTCGAATCGAGTGGAGGAGACGGCACTGGGAAGACAGCTCTGTTCACCTTGCCTGTGCCATGTGTGACTCGCTAACTTCTGGCTGTCATCTCTGCTTTGGTGATAAATGCCTCTCTGGCGTTTTGTCCAAACATGTGTACAGGCAGATGACAAATACTCCAGCCACGTCATCACGTCTGAATTAAAGTTGATTCCAGTCTTGCAAGGGCACAGATATCAGATGTTTCCTTTTTTTCAATTTATAAATGGCTATCAGGAAGTGAGGAGGACTTCAACAGATCAAATGTTTAGTATTATAGAAAATCATTTGCAGACCACACCTTCATCATCAGATATGATTGTGTCTGACTGTGTCATGCGCAGCCAGTGGCTCCATGTTACTGGGCAGATTCTCTGTTTGTCCCTATGACCCTAAATGTGCACTGGGTAATAGTCCACCCCAGGTGTAACAGAGGAAGCTCATGCACAAGGAAACACCGCGCTGATCAGAAACATCTGTCGACATTCGTCAGTGAAATATCAAATGTATGACTTTTTCGTGGCGTTGTCGTCTGTGCAGGTCGGCACCCGCGCGCTCGTTTGGATGCGAAGTCACACGGTGTGTTCAATCACATGAAAACGTAAACAAACGCTCCGTTGCTTTGTGCAGGTCTGTGTGTGTTTATGTGTGTGTGTGTGTGTGTGTGTGTGTGTGTGTCCGGGTCTGTCTCTGAGGAAGCTCCATGGGTCTGTGGAAAAGGTTTCTGAGCTGCAGAGAACTGGGTTCAGCATAAACCATCCGTGGGTCGGGGGTGATCTGAGTGGAGCCTGTCTATAGGTGTGTGTACCGTGTGCATCACTCATAGAGTTTGCCTGTGGCTGTCCTGTTAGGGATGATTGGGGCCTACTGCAGAATAATCAGGCCTATAACGATGAAGCCGCGTTTCCCCGCGGTTCACAGACGCACGTTGTTGCTGTATGGTTCGGAAGTGCACCGGAAGGGTAAAGCTGAATAATGCATCGGCCCCAGCCCAACTTCAACAATGCACCAAACTCAAACATGGTGGCTGAAAATATACTCAGGTTTGAAATATGCTGTTCAACCTACAGGGCCGGAGCACACGTCATTGCAGGAGTCTTGGTTCTGATTGCTGCGATTGCTTCGTTTTGTATGAGGTGGAGAATAAGATGCATTTTTGCATTATTGAGCTACGATTAAAAAACCTGCATGAATCACAAATGAACCCTCAAAAAGCCACTTTTGACATCCAAGATTTTTTTCTTGGCCCGTGATCCAGTGCAGAGTAGAATGTTATGCAGCCTGATTCAAAACATTGGCTTCTCCTGCAGGAGGTGAGCGGGTGCAGGTGAGTCAGGTGTGTTGTTATCCTACAATAGGCCTCATATACCCAGCAGGCAGCTGATCCCAGCCTCTCTAGCCTACATCCTACATTAGTTCTACTCACTAAGAGGCAGGCAGTGCATAACAGGAGAGGAAAGACAGGACTGTTGCTTTTTGTTTCTCTAACACTACATTGGCATGTTCCCTGATGTCTGTAATATTAGTATTTTTCTGTTTATGACTATAGGTGAAGTAAAACATACCTGATTTTTAAACTGCTATACAGTAGTAGGTAATACTTCATAACTTCATCATAAAATACCATGCATTAGGTGATTATTGCTTTTTAAAGAGTCCTACGGAGGCTCCGCCAAAAAAATATTGCCCTCAGGTTCTAT
Organism: Chascanopsetta lugubris; assembly: GCA_016785325.1. Classification (NCBI taxonomy): domain Eukaryota; kingdom Metazoa; phylum Chordata; class Actinopteri; order Pleuronectiformes; family Bothidae; genus Chascanopsetta; species Chascanopsetta lugubris. The sequence goes on from JAFBJT010108575.1 coordinate 102,259, forward strand.
CTATTGGATTTTGGCAAAAATCATAAGCTTTTTGTGATGTTGGCATAGATTTCATTATTTTTTTTGCATGCAATAAAAAAAGAAATGTAAAAAAAAAAAAAGATAATAAAAATAATATTCCAAAAAGTGACATATGCTTTGGCCTGTAGTAATGAAAAGAGGTTGGTAAATATCCTACGTATGCGGAAATTAAAGTGCAACAAATAAATAATGGCATCAATTCATTGTTATCAAAACAAGTATAAACGTAATAAATAAATAAATAAACGAATAAATACATTTGGATTTTTACCTCAGTGGTGGAAAGAATATGGTCACTTGGTGCAGCAGAACATTATTCATATCATAATTATTACTATTATTATTACTATTATTCCCCCCAAAGGAACAAAAGCAGAAGGAAAAATTCTTTCACTGTGTTTCAGTGCAGGGAGGAACCCAGTAATTATTATAGGCTTACTATCGTCTCTGTCGTCATCCTCATGGTCAGTGTCCCAACACACACGCTGTCGTACCGTATCTAGATGCCAGGAAGAAGCTGTGTCAGTATCAGTGTCTCTATCTGGAACCAACAGAGGAAGAGGAGGTGAAAAGTGTTTCTGAGGAAGTGCATGCGTAGATCAGTTAAATCCTTAAGTGGGCAAATCTCAAGGAGAAAAAATTGTGCTATCTTCATCATCATCGTCATCATCGTCATGAATAGACTCCAAGGGAAAGCGAGGTGGCGGGTCGAGTGAGGGGGGGGGAGGGAGGGAGGGAGGGAGGGGGGGGGGGGGGGGAAGGAAGGTG